>JTLS01000306.1:0-21967 GCA_000826855.1 Basidioascus undulatus | reverse complement strand
CCACGCCCGCACCCGCACCTTCACCCGTCCCCCAACCCCGCGCTACAGCATCCTCCACCGTCTCGCTCCAACCCACGTCCCGCCAACCCTGCGACTCGCCGACTCGCCAACCCGCCTCTCCAACGATTCCCCTGGTCGCTGCCTCCCCGTCCCGCCAGACTCCCTCGAAGCCTCGCACGCCGCCGACCCCGAGGCCGCGCACCGCACGGTCGTGGACGAGAATGTCAAGGCGCAGGTGGAGAACGTGCTCGCGACGGACGTGATCCGGGACGCGTGGGCCGCGGGGAAGGAGGTCGTCGTCCACGGGTGGGTGTACGATATCGGGACGGGGAAGATCAAGGTGTGTCGTTTCCTCGTTTCCTCCTCCTCCCCCTCCGTTCCTTCTCCCTACTTTCCTCTCTATTCCCACTCCCCAATCTCTTCCCCTCTCTCCCGTCTCGAATCCATCCCTTCTTGCTTGCTCTGCACCACCTTTACCCCGCCCGCGTGGCATGTTCGCGGCTGACTGGAACCTTGGGGAACACAGGACCTCGGCGTTGCGCGCAAGCCGCCGGCGAAGGCTTAGGTGTGAAGGGGTGGCGGGGGAGGAGCGCATACAGACCTTTCTTTGTCTCCGTTGGTGATGGTCCGTGATGGGATCGTCCGGGAGATCAAGCTCGTCGCAGTGCCCTGGTGGTGTTATAACAGTAATATTGAATATCCGTCTGTTGTGCATGATCAGTCATGCCCGCTCCCACGTTGACTCGCGGGGCATTGCCTCTTTTGCCTGTTGCTTCAGCGGTATGACAGAGCGAAGAGTGAAGTTTGTGTGATTGATAAGTTGTCGTAATAGATAAGGACTCCAAGTCGGACAACAACCTCACATTGACGCAACGAAATGTGCAATCTGTCGCAGCGTCCTACACATGGCAATGCCGGGTGTCAAGGAGTTCTATACACAAACGTGTCCAAGCATGCGGACTCTGCGGATGGGCAATGAAGATGACATCAAAGCAAACAGAACAGTCCGCAGGCAGCTGAGTGAGTGAGAGCGATCGCATCTACTCGTCCGAACGGCGACGGTGCAGCAGGCGTTGCGCGAAAGTACAGAACGCGAGCGTGGATTAGAAGAGGCATCAAAGTGCATGTGCAAGTCTGTGGGGGCGTTCTGGAGCGCTGCGATTGGCCGGGGAGCCAAGCAGGGCGCAGAGGACGATGCATCGATTGCGGGGCGTGTGGAGAGGACGAGGTGCTTGCCTTTCTGAGCAATGCACCAACAATGCACTCTTGAATGAAATCTACACCGCCTTCTTGGGTTCCGCACGAGACGAGTCGTGAAGACACTTGAACAGTGCTTAGGAGCTTTAGAGGAGAACGCTGATCCCCTGTGATTTGTGGTAAGGACGCTGCGGGGTGGCTCGAGCGAGGGGTTGAGCGGGCGGAAAGAGTGTCGAATGTGAGAGAAAGCGGGCTGTTGAAGCGCGGGGGCAAGGCTTCGGGGCCGAATAGGCGGGAAACCCCATCGACCGAGGGCAGGCATACTTTAGCGCGCGCGACCGTCACCCTTCTTGCCTCTCCTCCATCACCACACTCGTCCACACACCCTTCCCCCATCCACACGCACAGTTTAGACTACAATGGCTGTCAAGGTCGGCATCAACGGGTGCGTAGCGCTTTGCTTCGTTATGGGTAGGAAGGAGACTTGATGGGCGTGAGACTGACTGGATGGCCATCCCTCGCCGCCTCCCAACTTTTTCAGTTTCGGTGCGTTGTCTTTCCTGCTCGACTCGATCGATAACCCAGTTTGAATTCTGACCCTTGTCTTCCCCCCTGCAGGCCGTGAGTTATCGCTTCTGCGCTGTTGCGAGTGTTGAGATGGGCCCTCTTTTGCTGACCCAGGCGTCGCGTACTTCGCGATGACGCAGGCATCGGTCGCATGTGAGCTGGCGCCGTGCCTGTCCCGCTTCACCTCAGCGCCTTCTCTCTGACCCGCTCTTTCTGCCTTCGCGCGTCGCAGTGTCTTCCGCAACGCCATCCTCCACGGCGATGTCGAGGTCGTTGCCATCAACGAGTGCGTTCTTTCTTCCTTCCCCTGCTCGCCCCTATGCTGCTGGCTGGGCGCGGGCGCGAGTGGGCGGCCTTGGGCGGGTGTAGCCGGAATCTGACGCCCCGAACTTCTCCGTCTCGACAGCCCCTTCATTGACCTCGACTACATGGTGTGTCACATGCTTCTCCGCCTTCCCTCTTCCCTCGACGCCCGGTCCCCCGCGCGCTCTTTCCTCCGGCGATCTCCTGGAGCTGACGCCCCGCCCTCCGCCCATCGCCGACACGACAATGAATAGGTCTACATGTTCAAGTACGACTCGACGCACGGCCGCTACAAGGGCACCGTCGAGGCCAAGGACGGCATGCTTGTCGTCGACGGCAAGGCGATCACCGTCTTCGGCGAGCGCGACCCCGCCGCGATCCAGTGGGGCTCGGCCGGCGCCGACTACGTCGTCGAGTCCACCGGCGTCTTCACCACCGTCGACAAGGCGTCCGCCCACCTCAAGGGCGGCGCCAAGAAGGTCGTCATCTCCGCGCCCTCCGCCGACGCCCCCATGTTCGTCGTCGGCGTCAACCTTGACGCGTACGACCCCAAGTACCAGGTCATCTCCAACGCGTCCTGCACCACCAACTGCCTGGCGCCTCTCGCCAAGGTCATCCACGACAAGTACACCATCGTCGAGGGTCTCATGACCACCGTCCACGGTATGTTTTCCTTCTCCCTCTGTCATTCTGCCCTCCTAGGTTCCCGGATCCTGACTCCTCGCCTCTCTCCTCAGCCACCACCGCGACCCAGAAGACCGTCGACGGCCCGTCCAACAAGGACTGGCGTGGTGGCCGTGGCGCTGCTGCCAACATCATCCCCTCCTCCACCGGTGCCGCCAAGGCCGTCGGCAAGGTCATCCCCTCGCTCAACGGCAAGCTCGTGTGTCCCCCTCCGTCTCCTCCCGTCCCTCCATCCCTCTCCGAACCTGACCCTTCCCTGGCTCCGACAGACTGGCATGGCCTTCCGCGTCCCCACCTCGGACGTCTCCGTCGTTGACCTCACCGTCCGCCTGGAGAAGGCCGCGTCCTACGACGACATCAAGGCGACCATCAAGGCTGCCTCCCAGTCGCCCGAGCTCAAGGGCGTCCTCGGTTACACCGAGGACGAGGTCGTCTCGACTGACTTCGTCGGCGACTGTGCGTACCCTCCCTCCTTCCCCCCTTCCGCTCCTCTCCCCTTCCCCTCACACACGCCCTTCCCTCTCTTTCCTCCGGCACTGACCCGCGCCCGGGACTGGCACAGCTCACTCCTCTATCTTCGACGCCAAGGCCGGCATCGCGCTCAACCCCCACTTCGTCAAGCTCGTCTCGTGGTACGACAACGAGTGGGGCTACTCGCGTCGCGTCGTCGACCTCCTTGCCTACGCGGCCAAGAAGGACGCGTCCGCCTAAATCCCTGCCCCCGCTCCCGCCCGGCTTTGAACCCTCCTCTTTCGCACACCACCCACCTTTTCGCACTCCCTTTTCTTGACGTGAACGTACAACGATGAAGAATCAAGATTGCTTTTGACTTTGATACCATGTTGGCGTTGTGTGGTGTGCCGATTGCTTTCCTAGCGGAGGGGTAACAGGAGGAGCAAGGAAGCCCGGCTTTGCCCGTTTCAACATGTTCGTGTGAGAGGAAACGTGTTGGAAGTTGGTTGCGGCGTGTGTGGCCTCGGGTGAAATCGGGTCTTGCCTTCTCGCACTCTGCTGAGCTTCATCGAACTTGCTCTCCTTGCTTCCTTTGTGCCGAGCATTCTCTGTCCGTGATGGCAAGCAGTTTTCCTCAACCTCAATTGAAAGCTTGGAGCAAAGCAACCTTCAGGGAACGCGGCGGTTCGAGCATGCCGCTCGCATGGCCATTTGAGACGGCAAACGCTTTACCAATCTTTGCAAGCGTTCTTCACCAAGAACTTACGCTCCAATTTGCTTTCTTGCGAGTCTCATTCGGCGGTCAGAGCAGGTGACCTCCGCTTGTATGCAGCCCGTAGCGTGATCGCCTCGCCACTTGATGCGTGCCGTCCACCGTATATGTAGCTTCGATCGCATTGCTCATTCCAACAACTGGTCCTTATTCCTCTCTATCTCCCAAACGTCGCAATGGTCGCGCTCAAGCAAGCCGTCCTCTCCCTCCTCTCGCTGCAGTCCGTCCCGCAGCCCCCGCCGCAGCCGAGCAAGTCGATAGCCATCGTCGGTGGCGTGTCGCCCGGCCTAGGCCGCTCAAGGCGCTGCTGGAGCTACCGGAGGATGTGACAGAGGGTTGGAGGATTAATCTGCTGGAGAAGAGGGAGGATGTAGGAGGGGTTTAGTGAGTCGGCAAGAGTGGGCTGCGAGTCGAAAGCTACTGACACCCCGCATTGCGTCGTACGAAAGCTGCCGGACCCCAATCCTCCCAGCCCACCGGACCTCCCGGAGACGCCGCTGTATGCTCTGTTACGGACGAACACTCCCCATCCCAGTGAGTCCCCAGTCAATCCGCGCTTATGTCCCAGCCTACTGAAAGTCCCCACCTGTTCGCTGCGCTCAGCGATGCCTACCCCGGCGTGCCCTTCCCGCCGAGGACGCCACTTCAACCCGCTGGGGATGACCATTATGGACGTGTGTAAGGCGATATCGGACATGTGCGTTGTGGTTGCGCCGCCTCCCGTCAAAACGCGCTGACGAACTGGTTTCTCAGACTATCTCTCCCGCTCACCGAGGAAGAGTGGGAGGAGCTGGTAGAGCGACAGTGGTACTTGGGGCCAGGTGTTCTGCGTGGTGACAGGTTTGTCGGAGACAGAGCGTATGCAGAGCCAATCATTTTCAGCGCAAACTGCCTTTTCAAATAACCTCCCCTATTCGCAGTAGTTGGGCTTGCATGTGTCAGCTTCGTTATGGGATAATAAACCTAGAGGTTCTCTGGTACTGGGACTGAGCCATTCGTTGCCCCGTTATGCATGGCGCGTGCTGCATGGTTTAGCTGAGGGTGGCGGCAAGCTCGCGGTGTATCCCCATGCTGCTTCGTCTGCAAATATAATGTGACGGCTTACAATCCTAATGCTGCTTCGTCTGCAAATATAATGTGACGGCTTACAATCCTAAATTCTTGGGGACTGCAAGCGAGCCGAATTGCTTTTGGATTCAGAATCCACAGCGGATGAGGGCAAAACTGCTTCGAAGAACAAGAACGGCTGGGCCGTTGAAAGTTGCTAGTTGACGACAAACCTTGCGAATGAAAAGGGTCGCTCCTACTGAGACTTGTTGGAGGGTGTTCCTCATATGCATCAGTTTGTTGCCGATGCTTGGACAGGTTTTCTCTTTAATTGGTGTACTCTTGCCTGAGGATGATTATCAAACCTGCTACGTGAGGGCGATAGCCTTCCAGTCTGAGCTGTTCTTCGCGTTTCCAAATCCTTGAAGTTCTAAGTTCTCAAGAAGGACTTTTACTGCCGTGAGAGCTTCGAAAGCCTCGAGGCGAGCCTCGCACATAGCACTAGGGCCAGAGGTAGCTGCTGGCGAGTTAGCAAATATTTCCTTTGTTGTTTTTATTTTCCATACTTCTGCAGCACAGACTCTTGAACCTTGTCCAGCCCCTACATTGAGGGCGTAACACGATAACCGGATTGCGGAAACAGAGCCTCTTCCCGGCCGAAGGCACTCGGCGTACTTTGACCCCACCCCATGTGCATACTTCCTTGTCCCAAAAAGAGCCATCGTCTCTTCATCCATTCTTATTAGGGAGATCACCAGCAGGTAAGTTCCCATTTTCCGTGGGCACCTCCTACTACTGGGTGCGCCATCGACACCACGCAGAAGCGCGCCTCTTGAGGGCGGTGCCATGGTGATTCCACAAAGCAACAAGAGCTTTTGATCTATTCTCTCTTCTCACACTAGACTTTGCGACGGTGATGGCGCCCCGACCCCTGCAGTAGGTGGCGACGAGAGTCTCGTACAGAACACCGTTCTTCATGACCTTGTTATGCTTGCTAGAAAGTGTGAGCAACAGTGAATCTGTCGTGCAGCGCGAATCCAGAGGCTGTTTCCAATCCCCCCTTGTCTTCTCCAATCTCGACGTCGTCGTGCGTTGCTTTCCCTATGACAGTGTCCCCACACCACTTACTTTTACATTAAAAATTAGAGTACAATTCGACGTATACATTTATGTGGTCGGCTCCTGCACCGACACAGTCCGTGTTCTCCCGGATGCATCCTCACTCCACACAGACCCGCCTCGCTCCGCGTCCGCCTGTCCAACGGGGAGGAGGAAACTGAGAAGAGGTAGGGGATAGTGATACCATAGGTGCGTTTGCACGAGTCTCTCGCGGAGACAATGGTGCGCAACGAACCAGAAAATCAGTACTTCGTTCTGCTGGACCCCACCGAAGCTTCTTATGCAATTGTCGGACTGTGAGAACACAAGGCACTGACGTTTCTAGGAGCAGGGATACTAAGTACAGACCACACTGAAAGGTGGCGGTCAAGGTGAGCGGGGCTTGAATAGTCGATGCTCGCAACACTGCACTGGCGGAGCTATGGACTCTGATGTCGACGTTGCACGGTACTGGATGCGTTCAACATGGTGCACTGGATAAGCTTTCAGTGCATTGCCCTTATAAGGAGTATCAAGAGTTTCAACGAATAATACGCGCCGACACAGCGCCGGCCTGATTTCGGCAGCAGCCTCACGGTGCTCATCTGGAGTACGACGGATAGGAACATGAAGGAGATCGGACCTGGCCCACAAGCTCAACCTGTGAGTTACTACGGACTGAACCGAAGTAGTCGAATGGACGGACGAGAGGCTTTTTTGATGTTGTTGCTTTTCATTCACAACGGCCTGGGTTGGTGCAGGTTGATGGTGCAATGCACTTGATTTCCTCAGTCCCATCTGAGCAGTCTCTTTTACAGACAAGAATTCTTTCGAACGGACTGCATTGCGGAGGCTCATACGATATATGGAATCTTGCAGACGTGAGTCGTGACCGTTGCGGCGTACGGGAGGGATGATCTTGCTGGCCATAGGGAGGGAACACGCGGAGTGTCAGAGTGTCAAGCATGAGGCTGTTCGTTTCGGCCTGCAGTAGAGTGGGGGCGTATTCAACGAAGATATGAACTGAATTTAGCAAAAACTGGGGAGGACCAAAGGACAAGCCTGAAAGAATTTGGGTTGCACAAGCATACAGCGTTGCCGTTGATGCCCGCCTGAGCGTGTACGCCGGCTTTTTGCCCGGTGGTCAGGGTTACGTGCGACTGACACAATGGAGGACCTTTAAGCTAGCTCTTTCTCAACGAATGTGGGGACAAGTTGTTACGCAAGTCCACAGTGCCGCGTCGCGAGGAGCACCGACCTCGTCCCGCCCAGCCTGCCTCCAACGTCCGCGAGATCTCCTTTGTACGCGAGGCGTACGCCCTCGCGAATGGACTGCTCCCACTTTCTGAACCACTCCTCCACAAATATGCCCTCCTCCTTCCTCTTGTACTAAGCGGTTTACAGAGAATCAGCTAGCACGTCAACGGCAGGTGACGGATAAATGGAAGGCTCACTTCGAAGACCTTGTTCTGGTCCCAAGAGCGGCAGAACTTCTCGACACGCTCGCATGCCCCGCGCCAGTATCCTCCCACGGCACACCTCCAGAAAACCGGACGCCGTTCCACGTATCCGACCGGCGATCCGATCCACCTGAACCAGTCTCCCTCTCCGACTCCCCACCCCACCTCCGGCCTCGGCGTCCGTCTTCCAGATCGCCACAAAGTCAGTCCCCGAAAACTCCGAATGTTATTCGGGAGGATGAAGCGTGTGGGCTGCCCTGTTGCGAGGGGGAGCGATGCCGAGCGACGAGCAGATCTGCTGGGCCCGAGGGGAGGACGCGGGTCTTCCGAGTGAGGTACGCCGCGCGCCGCGGAGAGGAGGATGGGCGTGAGGTCGATCGTGAAGTGGAAGTCCATGGCAATGCACTTGCACACGACCTGGAAGCGTGGCGGGGCAGTGTCCTCCGAGAGGAGAAAGCGGTGGAGAGCTTCAGGCTGAGGCAGTTCCGATGCAAAGTCAGTATGATGAGAAGTTGCTTTTTGTGAAATATGGACGAACATCTGAAGAGAGCTTCGTGTCCGTCACGACAATCCTGGCAGTGTCTTCGCTCCAAACCGAGACCGGATGCATCGAATACGAGGCGGTAGGAGGATACTCGCTAGCGGGCGCGCTGTACGAGCTCTTTGGACCGCCAGGAGCGGTAAAATTGACATGGCGGGTGAGTTCGAGGAGAGAGTGAGGTCAGTTGCGGATGGGAGTGAGATGATGATGGACAGAGAGCAAGAGCGAACGCCGGCGGTCTAAACTGAAGGCACGAAGAGTTACCACGTCTGTGAGCGGTCCACGTACATGTGGGGGACGGAAAGCTCTAAATGCATTCCCTTTGAACAATTAATAGGACGCGTGCATGCGAACAGGTCCGGATGCCGCCACTGCCAGCCGGCGGCTGCCTCTACTACACTAAGTGCGTTTGTGCTGAAGTTGGGATTTCGCCTGAAGCAACCCGTCCCTTTTCAGATAAATAACACCTGTTCTTTCCTTTTCAATACTTATCTTTCTAAGGCCGGCAGGTCTTCCGGCAAAGGCAGAGGAACATTACTCTTCACTGCGAGAAAGCGACTCGGGCATGCTGACTCGTACGCTGTCTGCCTGTTTCCGGTATAGCTTCACTTACCAGATTTGGATGTTTTTATAGCCTGGAATACCAAAAAAAAAAAAGGCTTGAGAGACGCAGCCAGAGCTGTTTGCAGCTGCGACAGTGACGTACGACAGCACGTGTGTCGGACCAACGCGCCCTCGAAGCTTGATCTTCCCTCTCGTGCGGTCGCCGGCACCCTTGCAGCTGCACCACCACCACCACCGTACTCTCCAGTCTTCCACATTCTTGTCTTCGTTGCCGTTGCCGCCGCCGCCGCCCCATAGCGAGCGCGATGATCAACGTCCTCGCCGCCGCCGCCGCCGTCGCGACGCCGGAGCCGCCCGCGGAGGAGACGCCGATTGATGTCGAGCGCTACGCGTCCCTCTCGCTCGCGATCCTCACGCTGCTCCTCATCGGCGCACTATGTACCAGCTACTACTTGCAGGTCCGGAAGATCCGCGCAGTACACGAGACGGTCATCTCCATCTTCTCGGGTGGGTCAAACCGCTGGGGCGGGAGAGGCAGCAGGGAGATCTGGCGCAGGTAGCTCATGGGGGTGGTCGCAATGGGACAGGCATGGTGGTCGGGTTGATCATTCGACACATGTCGGGCCATATGGTCCGAGAGATGGTCGTACGTCTACTTTGTCTGGAGGACTTCGTTCCGTTTCGTCGTGCGCACTGATCACTCCTCACGCCAGACCTTCAAACATACCCTCTTCTTCAATCTCCTCCTTCCACCAATCATCCTAAATTCTGGATACGAGCTCAAACAGGCTAGTCCCTGTCTTCCGGCCTTGGGCAGAAGCCGTGCTGATGATGGCGTCCGCGCCCTCTCAACAGGAGAACTTCTTCCGTAACTTCGGCGTAATCTTGACATTCGCATTCGCGGGAACATTTATTTCTGCCGTTGCCATTGGGTGAGTTCATTCCTTCACTGGCGCACTCTTTCGAAGAGACTGTGAACGCGATGTCCGTGGCGCAGCAGCTGTCGGGCTCCCTGCGCCTTCGTTCGAGAATGAGGCGAATGCTGACGACACCGCCCTACCACAGTGTGATCGTATACCTTTTCAACCTGCTGCACATCGGCCGGCTCGACCTCACTCTCGTCGAGTGCCTCATCCTCGGCTCGACCCTGTCCGCTACGGACCCCGTCACCATCCTCGCGATCTTCAACACCTACAAGGTCGATCCGAAGCTGTACTCCGTCATCTTCGGAGAGTCTATCCTTAACGACGCCGTCTCCATCGTTCTTTACGAGTGCGTTGTTGTCTCCTAAGCACCTTACTTCGCGGCAGTCTGTTGCTGATGAGGGTTCCGATGCAGGACGCTGTCCCAGTTCCATGGCGAGGACATCGCGATCTCGTCCTTCTTCCACGGCACGGGCATTTTCCTCCTCCAGTTCTCCATTTCCATGGCGCTCGGCGTGGCGTTCGGCCTCTGCGCCTCGCTCGGGCTCAAGCATTCGAACCTCAACCTCTACCCGGGCATCGAGTCCTGCCTCGTCGCGCTCACCGCCTACACGAGCTATTTCTTCTCGAACGGCATCGCCATGTCGGGTCAGTCCCTCTTTCACGGTTCTCTCGAAGGGTGGGAGAAGTTGAACCGCGAGTCGACGGGAGTAGGCATCGTATCGCTGCTCTTCTGCGGTATCACGCTCAAGCACTACGCGTACCACAACATGAGCCGCAAAACGCAGCGCACGACCAAGTCGATGTTCTCCGTCCTAGCGCAGCTCTCTGAAAACTTCATCTTCATCTACCTCGGTATCACGCTCTTCACGCAGGACGTCGCCGAGTTCAAGCCGCTGTTCATCATCGTCGCGACTGTCCGCTGTTTTGTTGAGCACTTCTGGTTACTTTTTCACTGATGCGCTGTGGGATTTATAGATCGCCGTCGTCCTCGCGCGGTACCTCGCCGTCTTCCCCCTTTCCTCGCTCATTAACTGGTTCTTCCGCTCGCGCGGCCAGCGGCAGCCCGAGCTGCCGCATTCGTACCAGATGATGCTCTTCTGGGCGGGTCTGCGCGGAGCCGTCGGCGTCGCGCTCGCTGCGGGCATAGCGGGCAAGAACGCTGCTGCACTGCGCACGACGGTTCTCGTCGTTGTCGTGATCACGGTCGTCGTCTTCGGTGGGACGACCAGCCGGATGCTGGACGTCATGGGCATCCGGATGGGCGTCGAGGATGACGAGGGCGCGAGCTCGGACGAGGAGGATGGGCCTCTTCCCGGCCCGTACGGGTACCACCTCGGAGGGGTCGGCGGGAGCGCGAGCTACAGGCGGAGCAGCAATGGCCCGCAGGGGTTCAACCATTTCACGCAGACGCAGCCGTACGGCAAGGCGTACTCGGACGAGCCGGACGAGAGCATCACCCTTGCGTCCCCGACGCTCGGCCCCACCTCGCAGCCTCCTCTCCCCACCGCGCCACCCTTCCACTCCGGCAACCGCACCGTCTCCGCGCCGCAGCTGCACGCGTCCACGTCCTCTGCGGATCTGGTCGACGAATCTGACAACGAGGTCCTTCCGTCGCCTGCGTCCGAGGTGCCGGGCGGTGGCGCCCCCGGCACGCAGGACGAGCACCGCCCGGGCATGGTCTTCCGCGACGGGCGGTGGTTCACCGCGCTGGACGAGCGCTACCTCCTACCGCTCTTCTCGAACTCCGTTGCGTCGCGGCGCCATCATGCGCGGAAGCAGCTGCGGCGCGCTGCGTCGCCGGACCCCGCCGCGCTCGCGCAGGGGTCGGACGCGGAGGATTCGGACGACGGGACGGCGCAGTTCGCGCGCGCGTACCCGTCCCGGAGGAGGGAAGACTTCTCCGCGTCCATGGGCTCGTTCCTCGCGAGCTTTGCGGCGCCCCCGAGCGACGCGGGGAGCGTGCCGCCCAGCCCGGCGCTCGGGCCTGGGGAACCGGCTGCGGCGGCAGGGCTGTTCGAGTACGAAGGCGCGGGAGGGCCGGCACTGCCCAGCACCCGCCCGCCGTTGAGCGCGGGGCTCGTTAGGGGCGGGACCACGGCGGCGGCGCCGCCCGGAAGCACGGGGAGTGCTGGGAGCTCCGGCTCGAGGGCGAGCAGGAGAAGCTTGGGCGGATCATGACAGATTAGATGCATGCCGGTGAGTGCGCAGCATCTAACGGACTGCTTGAGTGATGAATGCTGATGCATGACGACCGCCAATGCGCATTAGGGACATTTTGCACGCGACTTTGTACCTGAATTGACTTTTTTGAAAAAAAAAACTTAAAACAAACTGCGTCTGCATAGCGCCCGCGGCTGCGTGTACGTTCACCGTAAGAGTTGACATACTTACGCTTCACGCGCTGTTACTTGGATTCTTGTTCCGCTTGTGGAATTCGACTCATATTAAATGCCCTTGTATGTAATTATGGGGAAGTGACGAAGTAGCAGGTTACAGCAGCATGCATGATTGCGCGGAACTTGAAGGCTGAACGGCCTCACTGATACATATAACGACTAAATGGCGCTTTTGGTATGCAGGAGCATGTCGGTTCCTTGAGTGACGTAGCCAGGAATTGTGAGAACGCACCTCGAGTCGACGGTGAAAGCCAGTGCCAGTCGTCGTGTTCCCGACCTTGAGCGCTATCCAGCCTTCGTCCTTCAAGCAAGGAATCTCCCAATGCCTGGCGAGAGTAATGTCCATCCTTAAATAATACTAAAGAACATCCTTAGCCATTGAATAAAATCGGGTCGTCCTATGAGGCTTGGGATCTTCGGGTGCGACTCGAGAAGCGGCAGGCCGGACGAGATGCAGTGCGATGTTAGGGCTGACGATTGATACCGCCTCACCCAATATAGGCCAACGGGCATCTATTTTTTTTTTCACTGGAGCTGTACTTGGATCCGGTCATGGTTCCGATGACTGCGTAGACTCAACATGAAAGAAGAAATGGCTCCAGATACATGTGAACAGGCAGCACGCCTGACAGCCCTTGGCCAGATTGCGCACAAAGTGCGCGTTTGTGTTGATCTCCAATTAGGAGTCATGCATGTGCTTGGGAGAAGCAAGTCAGATCGGCTGTCAAAACCAGCCGGGGGAACAGGGAAGCACCAGAGAGGGCGTTGGATCGAGTAGACAGGGCCCTGCGATACACCTTGCACTGCCGGAGTCTCTTCTCGTGGATGGGCTATTCAAAAGTGTGGCACACTTAGAAGATAATTCATGTGTGCTGTCCGCTATCGTGTCCTATCCGTGCGGCCCAATCTTGGACCCGCTCGGTTGCCTCAAGATGGAACTTTCGTTGGGCGGCAGGAAGAGCGTTGTAAAGCCCAGACTCAGTGTTATTGCCTCAACTTGAGAGAATGGTAGGAAATGTTCCAGATTTAGAGACAGATCCCCAGCGGTACTTTGTGCCAGTGAGCAACCCAGAACTTAGAAGTTGACACATCTATAGCAGTATCATGGGGCATGAACGAGGAGCAGCTTTGTTGACCTTTCAACAGTAAAAATGCGAGAAAAAAAGTGATACATTGATTCAAAGTGTAGGTTATCAGACGTTGGTTCCCTCGCAGCAGACACGACTTGCTGGCTTGCACTGTCGACGCTGGTTCAGGTGAGCTCAGTTTCGGAGACAGGCTGGCACGTTACTGCACAAATGCGATACATGAAATCTATCAGTAACCAGAAAGCACCAAACCGGAAAAGCCAGGAAGTCGTGATATCTATGAACGTTATCGTAGGCAGGAGAAGCGGAAAAACAAGGAGAATATGAGCGGGGAGGATGCGTAAAACAAGTACATCAAACTGGAACAAACGAATTGCTCGGGAGGCATGCTGTCGACCATCAAGCATTAACCTGAGGAGGCTGGCGCGAGTGCGTCTTGTCGTCCGCGTCCGCGGGGGTGGTTGCCAACTCGCTGTTGCCCTCGCCAAAGACTTTCTTGTCCTGAACCGCATTGTGGGTGTCGCCGAGGTAGAAGTTGAGTATAATGACAGTGGCAATCAACGGTATAATGGTTGTGCGTCGGAAGAAAAGAACGAGAAACGCGATCACCGTCAACAGATTGGTATGCCAGAACGCGAAGGTCGCTTGCTTTGTGCTTACAGAGGATGAGTGCAGGCAGGTAGAGGTTGAAGTCGGTGTCGTAGGCTGTTTGGTCCAATAATACAAGCAGTATACGCTATAAGGTGAAGATGTACAAATGAGTGGCGAACCCTTGATGACCAAAGACCGGACGACGGGCTCAGTGTTGCAAGCCGACTTGATGGAGCCAAAGATCTTCTTGATCTCCGCGCCGCTGAGACGACCATCGAGGTACTTATGCAAGTTTTCGGGCATCTTCTCGCTGTATTCACTTTCAGTACGGTTGTAAGTTGGGCCAAGCCTCGAAGTATTTGCGCTTTTGGACGCACTCCAGACCGCAGTAGCTGGAAAGATGTAGCAGTCAGTAGCGAGTCCATCGGGGTATCGCCAGGCAAGGTCAAGCACCGATGGCGGAACCAGCTGTGCCGCAACTTTGGGTGTACAGGGAGAGGACGGCGATGACCGTCGCCAAGTCCGCATGAGGGACAGAGGCTTGAGACGCCACGCGGGAGCCGACGGCGCTGAATGCACCGCCCATGGCGATCAAGATTTGCATCCAAACCAACTCAGCATCCCTGATAGAGAAAAATAGCCCACGGTTGTCAATCAGACGTCACATTGACTTCAAAGACAAGGTGGACCGAGAAAGGGAGAGGAAACGCACGTCGCATTCGGACCGCGAGCATGCAGGGTAAGGCCCATGCCGCTGACGGGAGACAGAAAGGAATCAGCAATCTTGTTTTAGGGGAGTTTCGATAGAAGTCCTCGACACTGCAGCCTGAACGTACATAATGCGGATGCAGATGCCCGAGAGTTGCAGGTACTGTTTGCGGGTGCTTCATTCTTGTCAGCAGCACATCCGACCTAATGACAATACCACAAGATGGTCAGACGTGCCTTGTAGCTATGAGTCACACGCTGAATGAGCCCTGCGAGGATACCAAAGATGCAAAGGCCGACGGTGGATATGTTCGTGAAGTACGTCCAGTGGTCGAGGGTCCTGCGAACGGAGTGTAAGCGCAGTTTGGCATGCCTAAGCATACTTTAAGTTGGTAACCCACCAGTCCTTGATGACATAAACCCAGCTGGCGCTAGTATGTAGAGCGCATAGGCCGGAAAGGAAATACAACACTTTGATCACCAGGCAGCAGATGAAGGTGCTATGAAGCGGCGAGGGGGGTGCCACGTATTGGCGTATGTTTGTACAAAGTATGGCAAAGGAAAGGCCACCGTACCGGTTGAGGATGCGCTTCGGAGTCAGGGGGTGGGCTGCCCAATACTTTTCGTAGGCCAGGAAGACAAAAATCAGCACCCCGCCGACGACAAGCATGGCAATGATGGAGGCTGCGGACAAAGAAAATGAACTTCGTGGGAACACCTCTTGGCCGAAAAAGGAAGGGAGCGTACACTTATGCCAGCCGCCATCAGCGCGCTTGTACAGCGTGAAGGGCAACAGGACGAGCGACCAGGCGAAGCCGGAGGATGAGTCCGAAGGCGTCGATCTGGGACCAGTAGAACCACGCCATCTCGAGCCACGAGTTCCGTTGGCCTCGGGTCTTGCTCACGCGTAGCGTACGGCAATGCCGAGAAGGACAGCACGCCCGCTCGCTTCGCCTTGATGTCGGCCCAGAAAAGGACCATGAGTGCAGGCGCGATCTTAGCGGGCATCATGACCTGGTACGGTAGGCAGTGACACAGACTGGTCAGACTCAGAGGAAAGAGAAGAGAGACTTTGTTTGTGATGTGGTAAAGAAGATGATGGCTTTTGGACATACCCCGAACATTCCGTATCCCCAACGCCAGCCGTCTTCGCCCAGCCCCTTAACCATCTTACCGCTGTTGTTTAAGTGTATCAGATTTTTATGTGTATGCCTTTTGGTACCAGAGCAGAGAAACTGACGGTACGAAGATGTTGATGATGTCCGGAGCGCTGATCAAAGCGGTCATGAATCCGCGCCACTTCAGAGGGGTAATGTCGGCAACGATGATTTGGGTGACGAGGTCGAGACCGGTGTTGCCAATGGTGTACAGCACGTCGCCTGCTCCAAAAATGAGACAGGAACACTCCTGAAACCATTTCAAGTAAAGGGATTCACCGGCCGCGAAAGCGTTGACCGAGTGGGAAGCCGACACGATGATGATACCCACTAGTGACGCGGTGGGTTCAGTCCTAAGACTCTCCATGTTACCTCCATTATCACGGACATACCGATAAATAAGCACAATGACATTACGTATGCAAGCGGGCGCGAAGTGATATCAGAGAACTTCGCGATGAACGGCTTGCCTGTCGTGGTCGTGAACTAACCTGTGCGCAACAGATAGATGGAGGACAACGACGTAGCGTACAAACGGCAGCCAATACGTATACGGCGACATCGGTCGTGCCCAAAACAGAGTGCTGGCCGTACGAGGAGGTCGCGAAAGCGATGTACGCCGTCAGGGTGGCGAGCGACATCGTGTAGCAGAGGTGGGCGATGGCGAGGTAAAGCAGCACCGCCCCTACGCTGGTTTTTCCGAAGACACCGTATAATGCCTCAATGCAGCTTACGGCGGAGGTGAACTTCTCGTCGATGTTGACGACCTGGTGCTCGTTGACGGGACGTTGCGCCGTGCAGGACGTGCGCTCGAGCGACGAATGCTCGCCCTCTTTTGAAGTGATGGACTCGGGGCGAGTCGCCATGTTGCCGAACAATGGACAATACCTGACGGGTGGAAGAACGGTTGTTGAGTACGAGAGGAGAAGAGAAGAAGAGGTACATTTTCCATCTTCCTCTCTTTAAGACGGACGCTGCCGTCCCCCCTTCATCACTTGGCACTACCGGAGGTTATTGGGGAGTCCATACGACTGTGCATGGTTTTCTTCCGGCTCGTGTGCGAAACATACCTTGTCCCGCGCGGTACTTGGAACTTTTTGAAGAAAAGTGGCACAGAGTGACAGGCGGTTATTCCTGCCGCTTCAACTCGGGAGTCTCGTCCGGCCGCTCTGAGCAAACCGCACAACATACATTCCCTTCCCATGCTCTCATTAGCGGGCCCCGCAGACTCCAGATCAGAGCCCCGTTTGCTTTTGAGTGCCTGACAGGTCAGCCGGGCAGTCCCGAGAACCTGAGCCAGGGCCGAAGGCCCAAAGTCAGTCCTACGATCGACGTCTTCTTCGAGCGGGAAACGGCGAAGCCCCGATGCAAGTATCCAGCAGAATGGCAAGCTTCTTCGCGCCGTGGATTAGACCTGACTTTGAAGAGACAAGAAGGCCCCTCGATATGACGCATAGCCGCCAGCTGTAGCGGTGCGAAAGGCGCATGATAGTCGAAGAGCTGAAGGGTGAGAAAAAAATGGCGATTGAACCGACGGCGCTCGTTCTGCGCAAGGCAAAGGATTGATCAAATCAAAGCTTCGAATCGGACACGCAGTGAGTTGGCAATCGCTTGAAGTGTGCGCTACACCCACTGGGATCGTAGGCAGCACGGTTTTAGCGTTCAGATACTTCTTTAGCCCTGTAACGATCATCCCCTCTATCATCGTCTTCAGAACTCCAGCTCGCCCAAGTCGAACGTCTCGGCGTCGATGCGCTTCGCCAGTCTCCGGACGGCCACGTCGGACACGATGTCGATCTGGTGAGGGTTCATCAACCTCATCAATTTAGGCACCGCATTCCTCGGACAGCCAGGATGAAAGGCACCCACCGGCTCGTAGAGGTGCCCGAAGTACTCGCCCGTCTCTGACGACCGCGCGAGAGTTAGCCAGGCGTCTTCTTTGACGCATTCATAGAACTCAGGCTCAACTGATCTGATCGAACTTGAGGTGGCGCTCGATGGACTCAGTACGCGGGATGGCGAGGATCCAGACTTCCTGGGCGTCCTTGAAGAAGCGGTTGAGCGTCAGAGGGAGCTGAGTCGCGGAGGACGTGTGGATGAAGCCATCTGTTGAGGAGTGTGGTCAACGGAGGGTATGCTTCAGGGCTCGTCTGATGATTACATACCAGAAATATCGAGTGCAGTACCGCTCCACGGCGCTGGAGAAGATGTCGGGAGAGAGGCGAACTCCGCGAAAGTGAGAATCTGGGGAAGAAGGGTGAGTCAGGTCATGCGACCCCTTGTTCAAGACCTAAAGCATGCCTTGTAGAGGATCGTAGACTGCCTCGGGTCAGATGTGTCCGCCATTGGGTTGAAAATAATACGGTGAAGACAAAGGCAAAGAGAAGACGGTCAAGGCGTTCGTTCGACAGCACCCGGCCCCGGACCTCCCGCCGCTCATCCCGCGGTCAGCCCGCCCGCCCGTCGTCGCCGTCAGGCGCCCAGTCGCCGCCACCGTTCGCTCCTTCCTTCTGGACTACCACCATCTCATCCGCACGCTCACCCAGTTCGCAGCTTGCTCGCTCACACCCGCGCCTTCTCTTCCTCCGCCGTCTGTTCCGCTAAACCGCCACCGTGTCCCCCCCATCGCCCCGGCCCGCCAAGCGGCTCAAGACGAGCAGCAGCATGTCCGGCAAGTCCACCCCCGGCGCCAGCGGCAGCGGCACCCCCACCGGCGCAAGCCAGCATCTGCTTCTCCGGCGCCAGCTTGCAGGTGAGTCTCTTCCTTCACTCTTCGCCTCCCGAGAGCTGCAGATGAGGGGAGGCAGGGGAAGCTGATCTGGTGTGCGTGCGTGGAAACAGAGCTGAAGAAGCACCCCGTGGAGGGCTTCTCGGCTGGGCTGGTTGACGACGACAACATGCTCGAGTGGGATATCATGATCATCGGGTGAGCACGCGTTCTGTTCTTTCTTCGTTATTGCGCACGGAAGGTGGACGGACGCGCTTCGTCCGAGCTTGTCTCAGGCGTGACCCGAAGGGGAAGACGCGTCTTCGGCCGGCCGGCTGGGCTTCATCTCATGCACACTTTGTGCGATCTCAAAGCGTACGGCACTCATTGCGCCTGACCTGCATTCCGTGCGCGGAGCGAAGTACTGCTGGCGTGGCACGTTACGCGCCGGCCTGCATCACCTGGCTCAGTGATCATCAGCGGTCGCTTCAAGACCCCCAATGCCGATGGCATCGTATTCAAGCGGGAGCTGACAACGTCCTGTTCTCGACCTAGACCCCCCGACACGCTCTATGAGGGCGGAATCCTCAAAGCGCGCATGTCTTTCCCTCCTGTACGTCTGCCTGACCTTTGCCCTCCCCCGTAAGTGAAGCATTGACCCTCAATGTCGTGCGTTTACAGGAGTACCCCCTCCTCCCCCCCAAGATGAAGTTCACCACCGAGCTCTGGCACCCCTCGATCTACAACTCCCCGCCGGAGCGGAAGGGCGAGCTCTGCATCTCCATCCTTGTTCGTCTCTTGTTCCTGTTTGAGCCGCTCTCTTGGACTACTGCTTACAGGGATTGGGCGTACAGCACCCGCCTGGCGACGATGAGTGGGGCTACGAGGATGCCGGCGAGCGGTGGCTGCCTGTGCACTCGATTGAGTCCATCGTGTGTCTTCCATCCCTAGTCTCGCTTCTCTGTCACGGCAGTCAAACGCTGACGAACGCGTCTTGCTTCCGTAGCTCGTGTCGGTCATCTCCCTCCTCTCCTCCGACGTGCCCTCGACCGACAGCCCGGCGAACGTGGACGCGGCAGTACGTCCCATCTCCGCCTGCTCGTATCCGCTGTCCCTTCCAAGACGCTCTCATAATCTTTCTCTTTGCGCCTCGCTCCGAGCAGAAGCAGGTCCGCGAGGACCTTGAGGGGTACAAGAAGCGCGTGCGCCGGCTCGTCCGCCGGAGCGCCGAGGAGGCGTGGGACTGAGCCTCGAGCGAGCGCACTGCCCCATACCGCCACCATCCCCCTCATCCACCACAACATCCGTCCCCTTCCCCATCTCCTCCCCCCTTTCCTCGTTCAATCGTATCTCACTTTCTTCGATTTACGCATCGCACATTGCCAATGTCCCGTAACTCAACCCCCCTTCTTCTTCCCCCACCGCGCGAACTCGCCCTGGCCGTACCGCCCATCCGGTCGGTCACCGACCGGGACAGCGAACGGCGGCTGAGGAGTTCAACTGCATCCCCTGTCGGGCCTGTGCATATTTCTGGTTCTGCATTGCACAAAGCATTCATTTTTTGACGGCATTTGCTGCATCGGGCAGATATTGTGTGCGTGTGTGCGGTTTGGTATGGGAGGAGAAGAGAGTGGTACAGGAACATGACAGCTTGGTGTAAATGGGTGGACTATCCAAGCAGGACTGCTTCAACGCCGTTCTAAATGCTTCATGAATGTCTTGATTCAATGGATGATCATGCTCGCTGTACAGGACATTGTCTTCGCCTGTGCTTTCCCGCTCCCCGACGGCAGCATGGGCATCGTGGAGCGAGGGTTTCGAGCACCTTCAGAAATTGTCCACGTGAGTAAGGCAGTCTTGGCTGATCAAAAGAAGTAGTTACTACCTACAGATTATGTGCTATGCGGGGTTGTTTTGCGAAGCACACCTGAACAAAAATTAACTTTCCCCGTCCGGGAATTGAACCGGGGCTGGGCGGTGAGAACACCCGATGTTAGCCACTACACCAACGAGGAGATGGTCAGCAATCCAAATTTGATAAAACTAGATACTAGAGTTGACTGCGGCTGTCCGCCCAACAGAATGAACTCTTTCCCGGACGTGCCCATCCTGGATTCGCCTCCATGTTCGTAAGTAAATAATAATATTTATATTTTGGTATGGGATGACTAGCCTCCTCTGCACGGGACAGATTCCTTTCGCCTCTGTTTTCTCCCTAGCGCAGCTCGCTGAGGAGAGCCGCGAAGACTCTGCGTCCAGAAATATTTCACCATTCACCATCAGAAGAAGTGACCAAAAGCATTCATATGTTCGGCTGTGATACCTTTTATTCCTAGAAAGGCTCGAGTGCGCTGATGAGTGAGTCAAATCGTTCCTGTTCTTTAGGCGGCTTTGGGTCTGTGTTTACAGCGTGGAGACGAGGTGCACTCGTTCATAGAGGGGCTCTTCTTTTTACTCTCAAGCACATCATGAATTTTTTATACTTTCCAGGGTGCGGAGAGTACAAAACGCACAACACAAACGATCAATGCAGTGCAGTGGATGACGCGCTATGGCACGAAAGGAGGGTATGAAAGAGTCGGGGGGGGTGTCTTGGAAAGTAGAAAGCTCCATGCAGTCCCAAAAAGTGAAACCACAACTTGCTTTATAACAGAGAGGACGGAGAGGAGTCGATACCTTTAGGCTGTTAAGAGGACGCTTTCGCGCGCCTTCAAGGCTTCCCCCACATGCGCAGTGGCCCGAGACCCACAGCGATGCGCACAGCTTCTAACTTCGTCTGAAGATACGACACAGTGGAGAAACGTACGTCAGGTCATCCTGGAAGAGCTCTGGGGACCGAGGGATTCCGTGGCAATGGCAAGCACAGAACGCTTGCAGGCAACGTCGGGCCCCATACCCTCAAAACAGCACCGCGAAACACCGTGCCTCACTGAAGAACTCAACAGCGTGTTCACACCGCATACCATACCACACTGTCCAATCCAAAATGTCCATGTCTATCGCAACTCCCGCAAACTTTGGCGTTCAATCACCCTTCCTCCTCCTCCCCTCCCACCCCTCCCTCCCTACGCTCCATCGCCCCTCCTCCTTCTTCCACCCCGCGCTCTTGAACGCGGCCGCCCATTCGGGGCGCATCGGACCCGCCAGCTCGACCTCTTCTACCTTCTCTCCCCTCTCCTTCCCCTTCCCCTTCCCCTCTTCCTTCACCTCGTC
The DNA here is from genome assembly GCA_000826855.1 of Basidioascus undulatus. Classification (NCBI taxonomy): domain Eukaryota; kingdom Fungi; phylum Basidiomycota; class Geminibasidiomycetes; order Geminibasidiales; family Geminibasidiaceae; genus Basidioascus; species Basidioascus undulatus. Next base: position 495 of record JTLS01000306.1, on the reverse strand, counting down.
CATCCGCCCTTCGTCTCCCTCTCCCCCTTCTTTCGGCGGGTGCGAGAACGCACATTCAAGCGCGTGCTCAAGCAGCGGGGGGAGAGTCGCGCCCGTCGGAAAGTCGTGAGAGATGAGGAGGTGTGTGAGAGCTAGGGTGGTTGGAGAAGAGGTGTGGGCGAGGTGGAGGAAACCGATGGGGGAGGATGCGTAGGCAAGGGTGTAGGAGTGCAGGGAAGAGGCGGGTGGCAGGGGTTGGGGGGGAGCGGGGAAACTGGCGGGGAAGGAGGTTCAGTGTGGGAGGGGGAAGGGAGGTACTTAAGTGAGGGGGAGCAGAAACGCACAGGTACAAAACGATGGCTACTACCGCCCCTGCTGCCAGCGCACTCCCGAGCGGGAGGAGTGCAACGACATGCGAGTTCTGTACGGGCCCGGGCCCGAATATCAGAAAGGTAGCAGCGAACCCGAACGCCAGCAACACCCAAACCGCCGTAGTGGCAGTCGTGCTGTTCCCTG
>JTLS01000305.1:0-21986 GCA_000826855.1 Basidioascus undulatus | reverse complement strand
GTGTGCTCTTCCGATCTCTTTATCCTTGAAGAAGTCCTCCTCGTCTTCCTCCACCTACGCCCCTCGGCCCGCCGCGCCTTACGCGCACTACCAGCCCCAACAGCAGCCGTTCCCCCCTAGTTCGCCGTACCCTGCCCCGCCGCCGCCGCAGCAGCAGCAGCAGCAGTACTCCCACTACGCGACGCCCTCGCCGTATGCCCAGCCGCCCCCGCCGAAACAGCACCAGGCGTACCCCGGCGCGTACGCCCAGCAGCAGCCGTATCCGCCCCCGCCCGGCCAGGGCTACCCGTCGTATCGGTGATTGACGAGCGGGTTCGGAGTTGCCGTGTATTGGAGGAACAGGATGTAGTAGTACATGATGCACGCTTTGATGTGCTTGTGTAGTCTGCAAGTCGTGTCGGGGGGTATGCAGTTGGGGTCGAATGTGTGATGCCCCTCGTGCAGTTTGCCGTGAGACCCCCTTCCGTCCCATGACACTGCAGCGTTCCGGCCAGGCATCATTCCGCTTGCCGTGTAAACCTTGGTGATCCGTAGCTTCGAGACATCTACGCTATGCAGGTAGCATAACTTTGCTCGAGAAATCTTCCATTCTTGGTTTACCGATAGGTTAAGTGAGCAGTTGTAAAGGTTTTTCCTGTGTGCTCAGAACCCATGTCTACTCGCAAAGCAAGCATCCGTATCGGCTGGGTAGGGTGTGTCGCCTTCGCCCCAGCCAATTTCTGGCCGAGCCGTCACGAACTAAGGGTCTACATATGCAACCCAAGATTGCATTCCCAAAACTTGGGGTGAAAGGCCCCCGGATGGTCGCCACCCTCCCTCCCATTGAAACACTTGTCCGCGGCCCTGCAGCACCCCGCTGCATGACGGGCTTCTTGTACAATGAGCGACTTTGTGCTTGAGCTTATCCCATCTTTCAGTTACACCTATCGCAAAAATTGGGGACTTCGGCTATGCGGACCGGCTGCGCAGGCCACTGAGCAATGGATTACACAGGCCATGTTGCGTTCTAGCGCAAGCTAGAGAGGCTTTGCGATCTCCTCCGTCCTGTGATCTGGTCTGAAATCTTACCTTGATCTGTGTTAGAAGTTGGGTGGTGCAGAAGCTCCTACATGCTGTGCTCAGTTTGATGACTTCTTCAGCTGACTGCATTAAACATTCCGTGACGCTTCTGGCTGGTCTGTGCAGAGTCCGTCGTGTTTAATTATGTTGACAAGCCATACTATCTCAGGTATAGAAGAAAAGACTATATATCCATTGATCAGCTAGAAAGCCTTGAGGGGACAGGTGAAGAGATGCAAAGCAGAAGTACGCGTGGTCAGGCTTCGATCAATGAGGCAGACGAGGTTAGAGTACTGGATGCGCCAGCTTGTCGCGATCAGGAAAAGAGGTGTTACTTAGTATAAGCATGAGCTTTCATGCACACTTCTGCCATCTCTTGTCCCCTTTCGCCTGAGACATTGCACACACCTCCGCCTCAACCTGCCACTGACATGCAGTCAAACTTGAAATACTGAGTCAAACTTGAAATGCCGGGGCCACTGAGCGGTTTGTCAAGCAACCACATAATGGGTGGCAGTTTTTTTGCATGAGTGCGCAAGAGAAGAGCTTCCATTGGCCAGGATCCCTTGCTTGACCCAAACAGGCTGTGAGGTATGCCAAGGCAGACCCATACTTTGGCAGGTAAGATTCCCTGTGGCTGAACAGGTCAAGGCTGACTCTCACACTGTATGGGAATGCAAGATGACCTGTATAACAAGGCTCACCATAGTTCCTGGATTATTGTACATTTTTCATGTCTTCACTTCCTCACTTTACACATTTCTCATGACTTCCAGACAGTCTTGCACTACCATTCCCCAGCTGTTTGCACCACTCTTGTCATGAGCTTTTCCCATCTCTGCTTTCCCTTGTAACTCTTGCATAGACTGAGTGATGTCCTGGTTATGATAGGTTTGTGGTAGAAGAAACAGTTGCTTCTATGTAGACTGAGTGCTGTCCTGGCCATGATAGGCCTGTTGTGCAGAAGGGGAGAGGGGGCTGAGGGAGGAAGGGGGAGGACTGGCTCTGGTTGCGTCACTTGATGTACCGCCCCTTTTACCTGGTTGGTGAGGAAACCTTGGGGTTGTTTTACGTTGAGGTCAATTACAGCTATTTAGGCTGTGCATTTTGAGAAACTGACCTTGAAAACCATGGAAGTCCTGGTTTGGGTGAGAAACGGGTGTTGGATGGGGACGGGTGGTGAATACCCCAGACTTCGCTCCACTGACGCCTTCATATATTCTTTATAGGTTTACTTTCCAAGCCGTGCTGGCGCAATGGTAGCGCGTGTCTTTCCTAAGGACAAGGTTGTGGGTTCGAGTCCCACGTTCGGTAGTGGAAACCTTCTTCTTTTGGGTGCATTTTTTCCTCAAACCCTCAGTCACATGAAGCATAGTCATTGCTCATAAATTGGTTATATTTTTATGCACTTTTTATGCTTAACTATGTTTAACAATAGTGGGAATCCTCCTGTCCTGCACTGAGGCTGCGGGCATTTCTTTCTGCAAGCTGAGTATGTGTGCAATAGTTAGACTGCATGCAGCTCCAGGATGGTGAGTTTAATTTAACTGTAAATGTTAGTTTGAGATCAATATCAAATGAGCAAGTACCTCATGGGAAGATAGCACTTCTAAAAAGTGAGGATAGCTCTTGGATATGTTGGAAAAGGAATGCTTGACATCCCTTACACCTTTTGCGACTCCGACTTCCTTTCAAGTAGTTATAGCTCTAAATGTATGTCAACATCAGTTTGGCTGGCAAATAAAGGTAGGAGAAAAGTGGGCTTCTTCAAAAGTGTTCAGACTGTGACAGAGGAATGCAGTATGCCCATAGGCAGCCCTTAGCAGTCTAATGTGTTGACTTGGTCAATATTCAATTTATGTAGCATCACAGAGAAATGTACAGCTTGTATGGAGGACTCCTTTGTGTTATGATCCAAAGGTGCATGAGGGAGGAAAAGTAACGACCCCTGCAACATCCATGAGCAGGACACCCTGTAAATGGCAAATCAAAGGAAATTATGCCGGGTTTGGGAGGAGTGGGCTCTATCAGACACAAAGAACAGCCACGTCTGGACCACTGGGAGATGGGTCTTCTGGATGCTTGAATGTGAGCTTTCCAGTAGCACCCACAACAGCCCCGGTTATCAATGAAATGGTGTTCTGCATGTATACAAATGCCATCATCCAATAATTCATCATTTTCTGTTCAAACAGATGTATATCATTGATAGCGGGTGGCTTGTATGCAGCTGTGGAGTGTTGGTAGTGCTGCACTGCAACTTGCTTCAACAGTGGGAAAAGTCACATCCCTTGCTCAGCGGGAGCAAACACAGGCAGGAAAACTGCCCAGTGTTTCATCTGTTCTCAGATACCAAATGCCGAAGCGGAGTGTGCACTGAAGGCAAAATCAAGGGGTAGCCCATTGTACATGCAACGGATTCATTCCATTGTGAGCTGGGCGGCTAGTCACAATTGGGGTATTATTTCTCCTGTCCAAATTGTGCAACCGTTCTGGCGACTTTAGACCAATTAAACCGACTCGCATCCTGTGGGCCTACGGCTCTGAAAACTCTGAACACAACTTCGGGTTGCACTACAGCGTTTATGCGCTGTGATTCCATGACAGTCTCACAGAGTTTCTAGGCCGGCATGAACTTTTGGCAGTAACAGTCATGATTCAACTGGTCAAAGTGCAAATTAACTGGGATTGAGCCAGCGCTGTAGATGTGTGGCATATCCGCATGGACACCTGCCGTAGCGACCGTCTGCTGCGCTCTTTCACCTCAAAAGTGAAGTAATGTGCACTGAACTGACGTCTTCCTCTATCAATGCAATGCTGATAAGCAAGGCCAAAACTTTTGATCTGAATCTGACATGCCAATTATAAGTGTGCAGGTGACGTGAATGTGTGCCATGATTCTGGTCACAGCGACACACCGTGGCTTGCAGGCGGCAACGCAGGCGGTAGGGCATTGCCCTACACTGTATTTTATGACCTTTCAGACGGGGTTTACGTGACCTAATTTTCCGCCCAAACTGCCACACCTGACAGTAGGTAATACAGAAGGTTGCTGCATAATCACATCAGGTATTCCATCCACCCAAATCAATCTGGAACCGCTCACCCACGATAGTCTACGACAAAATTCTTACTCGTTAGTTTTGATCGAGCGCACAAGGCAATGCACGCACCTTGGTGACGAGCACCATCCGATCAATGCGCACCAGGATGGATTGAGACGTGGAGTAGGCGACACAGTACAGCTAAGCGCAGTGCGGTTAGGAAGGATTGGCAACGCTCAGTATGATGCAGACTCACCCAGTAGTCTTTACTCTTGAGGGTTTCGAGCGAGACATGTTTGGGGAGCCCATGCGCGACGTCGTCCTCACCAGCAGCGACGTTGAGGCCCAACGAAGCAGAGTAAGAACGGTCAACAAGCGGACTTGGAGTGACCTGGAAGAGTTCCAATTAATAAGCTTCAAATGACGCTATATCTTTTTCACGAAGAACAGTTACCTGAGGCAGCGGCGACCCGTTTCGTATTGAAACCGAGCACAAGTCTATACACGCCAACACGTCCCCAATCTGGAATGGAAGGTTAGTATCGAGCCTCACAGTGAACTCGCAGAAGGCGCGCACGAATCGTGGATCAAGGAACTTGCTACGGCGCAAAACGCCGTGCGTCCATGCGGGGTCGAGCTGCTTAATGATGCTCAAGAGCTGACTGAGAAGCTCGACGAGATCCTACAAGCTCATATGAATAAGGGTGGTCCGAGTACTTTAGCGAAAGGACGTGAATTACCAATTGTACGTTCTTCAAGCGAGACAAACAGTCAGACGGAAGCGGACGTAGAGAGGAGCACACATACGAGAAGCGCCTGATACCGCGCGCGGGGCCACCGTCCCCGGAGAGAAAGCTCGAAAGCGACAAAGTCGTGTCGAAGAGCTGACTTTCGCAGCTTGGCTTTGACGGCAAGACTAGGCAGAGCGCGTCAGCCGCACTTATCAGGCGAGTAACGCTTCAAACTTACAGATTCTTCGTCATCTTCTCTTCCTCGGCGTGTTTGTGAGGAGAATGGGCTGCGTAGGAGATCAAGGCGCAGTCTGCACAGAAACGGTCAGATTCCTATAAGCTCGACCCTAAACGACACTTACAGATATCCCCGAGGCGAGCGATGGTATTGGAATAGAGTATGCGCTGAAAAGCGGAAGCGGAAAGACGCGGTAAGCTCCTCGTGCGGAAAAGGAGCATGGGAAACGTAAGACCTGCCATATTGCGTTTGCCGCTGGATTGCGGCGGTACATAGGCGAAGACGAACGCGGCCGTCTGCGGCGATAGGATTTTGTGTTACCACGCTTGCACGCTCCCGAAATGGAACTCGACTCACCACGCCGATGAGAACGAGTAGGAGGCGCCGCCAGGCAAGTTCCCATCCCTGAACCCCCAACGCGACTTCAACCGCGAGCTCAAACAGCCAGAGAAATTGGAAGGAGTTACCCAGCCGACGTTTGCCAATGTCTAGTCCAACCATATTAGCCGCATTGCACAGGTAAGCGGTAGAGCGAGCGTACAGGTTGATGAGCATCCTGCCAAGAGTACCTGTCGCACGAACATAATGAGCTCAGCGCCGCCAGCATCTGAGGAGGCAATGGACGAACCCGATAACCAGGGCAATCGACACGCTTGAAATGATCAGTCGTTCAGCCTGCCGCCCGACTGACTCGGGGAGGATAACTCACGTCCAAACCAACATGGCCACGGGCGTGCTGGGGAAGTACCTGCGAAGAGTGGTCAATTGAGCCTTGAACAAGAAGCGCGAGCGTGCATCGCAAGAAACGCACATCTTGACGTAGAAGATAAGAGGGAACGCAACGAAACAAATCGCGGCAATCTGGCAAAGGTAATGATCAGATACGAGCAGTTCGTTTTGCCCAGACGTTCACCTACCCCGTAAGGCGTGCCCCTTCCGGTCTGCGCGCCGACGGACCTGCTCACGGATATGAGCTCAATCTTCCAATGACCGAGCGCTATAATTCGGCCAACCAAATTCTGCGACGAGCGAACGTCAGCAGATGCACACCGGCAGACTCAGAGGCGAACGTACAGAAGCCCGATAATGACGCCTGCGGTGGAACTTCCGGACACGCTTCTCGTCAGTTACGTAGGGGCGTTTAAAGTAAGAGTTTCGGTACCTGATGATTCGAGTGACCCAGTTCAAAACCGTATCGCCTGGATGTAGCGTGAAGAAATATCCCGTCAGTGTAAGCACAGTTCGATTGTGGGTCCGACGTTGGCCGCTTACCCGTGTACCTGCGAAGTGCATGGAATGAGTTACGAACAACACCGCGCCACGGAAAACGAATCGAAATTGCTCACATAGCTGAAGTCAATTGCGCCTGAACAGCGAACAAGCATCAGCGCAGCGTAGACTTGGTCGCACAAGATGACCGACCATGATAGCAACCCTGTTCCGCATTGTCAGCACAGCTCACATCAGTCGCACGTGAAGACCTCACCAGAGCCCTCGCCTGCACAATTGCCCAATTAGCTTTGAGAACAGCGCAGTTGTGTCAAAGGTACCCGCCGATAGTAGTACCAGCCAGCAGATGCTCGCAGAAACGCTGGCAACGTGACGAGCACTTTGGTAACTCATGTCAGGCACGAGGACACGCCGAAGAAACCGTTTCGCGTACCGGTCAAGGTGCCCACCTTCGCGGCGAAGAGAGCTGCGGTGCACTTGTGAGTCCTCGGTATCGTTCGGTTCAAGGACGATGAGCGCACCAGAAGGAGACGTCAGAATCTCCCCGCACCGCCACAGGTAGTACCTTTGCGCCTACGCTGTTAGCCAAAAGACTCGTAGTTACAAACTTTAAATCATGCATACCCGAAGTGCTCGAATATGTTGGCGGGCGGTAGCGTATCCGGGTCCCGCGGTTTCGCCTCATACTGCTCGCCATCGTCCAGCCCGGGGATCTGTTCGGGATCCTCGTCATCGTCTCGCGACTCTTCCTCCTTCTCCCGAAGAAAGCGACGACTGCAGATTTACGGATTGGGCTAATTATTAGCAACCCCGCAGAAAGAGCATATGTACCAGGCACGATCTCACATTCCGAGCATGGGCACCCACAACTGCGGGCGCAGCCGAGTCTCTTCGAGCTCTGCGATTCTGTCGAGGAGCTCGAGGAGCGCCGAGGCAAAGGTGTCCAGCGCGTACTGATAGCTGAACGACCAAAAGAGCGCGCGATAAGGAACGCTTTCGACGCGTTCAGACGTGAACAGTCTCTGGGGATTGGATCTTTTCAGCACTGAGCGCTTTGAAGCAGCGGGATGTCCTCACCTCATAGGGCTGCAGTACAGCTAGACGGTCGACTTCGCGATATCTCTCGAGGATCTCCCGGAACTCGCGCGCGATCCGGTGATTCGACACAATGTGCGCTTCGACGTCTTTGGCCGCGCGGCGCCGGAAGAACGAGCGCCAAATGAAACGATCCTTTTCCGTGCTGGTGATTGAGCATCTGAAATGTACGACTGGGGGTGAAAGCGCTGGCACACCTTGTTGACGCGTCGGAAGAAGTCGGATGCATGCTTGATCGCTTCTTGACAAGCTGTACGGCAATGTCAGCACCCCGCTTCTTCGGACAGCAAGATTTGCAGCTTACCGAGATTGAGGTCCGCCGAGGATGCGCTGACGATCTCGAACTGAGCGCGAACGAAGCCTTGATCTTTGCTGATGGAAGGGGGGGGAGGAGAGGTGGCAGTCAGCACGGCGATGTGAAGGTCGATCAGATGACGGGACCACGCAACAATTTCAACTGCCGCTCGAGGAACATGTAGCGCTATAGATTGGCGTCAGTCATACGATCAGCAGATGTTGGCTAGAGCAAGCCCACCTGCGATTCGAACACGCCGATGGGCGCTGAGTAACGGGCGCGAGCGAGGAAGTTGGCCCAGCTGTGCTTGCTCAAGCCGTGAAGAGAAGAGGCGTGAGGCAGTTCGGCGTGAGATCCTGTCGGCGTTCCGGGCATCGAGGTGGGAGTTCCATGGTGAGAGCTAGTCCGCGAGGGCGCGAGCGAAGCGGGACGAGACGACGGCTCCGCGATCGAGACGGACTCGGAGAGCAGGTGCTCGTTGTGGAAGGCGACGAGCAGAGCTTCGGAAAATGTGATGATTCCGCCCGACCGCTTCATTCACTTCCGAGTCAGCAGGGCGCGTTGTCAAAAAGGCAACACAGACAAGTTCACGCACAAGGTGCACGATTCTCATGAGATCGAACAGTGCCTTCAGATCCTTGCCTTTTAGTCGCCTGCAAAAGCGTCAGCGTTGGCGGTGCATATGCGGAACTGACCAACTCACCCAACACAGAATTCGCGCTCCAGATACGGCTCCTTGACGCGAAGCCCGATGATCGCACCCGCACTCTTGACGTTCAAGGCGCGAAGGGTCTGAACGCGGGTGAGCCAGTCGTGGCTCGTGACGGGGATGTCGAGCAGGGCCGCTTCCTCGCGGCTGAGGTCCTCGAGTGGAGACAGGGCTTCGATCATGCTGGAAAGGAATTGCGAGTTGACTGAAGTAGGGAATACGAAGATGGCGCAGACAATATTGATAGCCGATTGAACGGCGAGTGGAAGGGCGAAGACAGCTCCAAGCTGGCATTGGGACTGTCAGTGAAAGACGGTAACAGGCAGCAGCGACAGCGTTGGAAGGGCGCACCGTGTAATTAGGGTAGGGGAATAGCGGAGCGTAGGTGAGGGTAACGGTGAGGCAGATGCACGAGAACTGCGGACCGTATCTGATCAGTCACGCAGGTATACCTTCCTATGCGTGAATTGAACTCACGACGCAGCCCTGATTGTATGGGGATTTGGGGGAAGGTGAGCTCAAGTTAATACGATCGCTGATGAGAGACGTACCATGGCCCATGGTCCTGGACTCAATCGTGTCTTGAGGTAAAGGTAGAAGGCGCAACCAGTGCCGAGAAAGCTGTTCAAGAGAGGACGGTCAGGCCCGGTCAGGGGCTTTCAGAGCGTCACGGTCACAGGTGACATACACGGCACAGACGATAGACGGCGCAGCCTGGATGAAGCGACCATCTGATACGAAGAAGAGAAAAACATTGTGATAAAGTACGATGGGCAGATACCGGCAGGAAGGCGTACCGAAGATAGAGCGCTGCAGCTGCGTCTCGTAGTTGGTGGCTCCAAGTCCCCCGCTGAGCTTCAAGTCAGAAAAATCTGCAAAAAATGCAAAAGGACTGAAATAGTGCTCACTATTGGTCTTGAACCCGCTGCAGCTCCTGCTGGTCCAAGGGCCCGTCCCGGGCGGCGTTGGCGATGAGAATGGCAAGACACGCCCAACCCCACGCTACGCAGACTAGAAAGAGGTTGTTAATCTGGCCGGTCGACTGTACTGTCAGTGATACACGCATAGTGAGCGACAAGTGAGCTATAAATGACCTGGCGTTCGATATCGATGATGGCTGCGTTACCCGGGTGCGCTGTTGAGGATTCGATGAGTGAGGTCCCGCGACGTCTCTGCAGGCGAACTGAACGTACCCAGAAGCGCCGCGACAAGAGTGAAGAAGCTCGCTTGCCCGAGGACTTTGAGCGTCCTCGGCACCAGCACCAGCACCAATCCGGCCCAGGCAGCGACAGCCTGTTCATCGCGAGCGACTCCTCTCACTCAGCCTCCCGAACCCGACCCTCGCAGGAGCTGAAGAACGCACCGAGCGGACGACGGGCTTCCAATCCTCCCACTTCATATGCGCCAGTATCCACGAGACATACTTGCCAGTCGTGAGCCGCTTGAGGAACGGCTTGGCCCGCCAACACGGGTGAGGGGTCCGACGCGTCTTCTCGGAGTCCGGGGGGAGGTCGAAGTGGGCATGGTCAGATCCGCTTTCTAAGCGCGCCACGGACGGCGGCATCGTGTGTGGGCTGACGGATGGGTGAGAGCGACAGATGCAATAAACTGATGATAAGGGGACAAAAAGGAGGGAAACGCTCGAGGAGTCAATGAGTCGGGAGTTAGGGCCGGGAAGGGGAAGTCAAGGAGCGTGGTGATTTCTTATGTGTGAGCCTTCCCAGCCATTTCACTGCACGTGATGCGATGCGGGCGCCACTGCCCTGAAAAGCGAGCGGCATGCAGTCGGATGCTTCCCGAACCAGCGCTATTAATCAAGCATCAAGAAGGAGCAAGCCCAGCTGAACAGTGGGTGTCGGGTGTCAAGCAGTGCGGACCACGCAGCTCGCCCATCTTCTCAAGTTCGAAAATCAAGTGCATGACGATGCATGAATCCGCAGCCGACCTGCGGCGTTCCACGCCAATCCTCTACCGGTCATCCCAGCTGGCGCCCGCGCCCCTTTTCACGTCTACAGTCAACTCCGACCCCTCCTCGGCCACAACGCCCGCAAGCCGGTCCCATGCGAGCTGCGTGACGCCCAAGACGTCCGCGTCGCTCGCGTCCTCGCGCACACGGAGCTCGAGGGCCACGATGAGAGCGCAGGAGGCGTCGTTCGCGCGGAGACGCGAGGGCGAGGAGGAGCGCGAGCCGGGTGCGGGGAAGATCGGCATGGCGGCGTTGACGTTGACGAGGGAGGAGGTGCGTGAGACTGCAGGCGTCGGCGCGGGCGTCGGGAGCACCGCGGCGGGCGCGTGCGGCGTGAGCTGGAAGACACGCGGGAGCTCGACGTGCGTTATGAGGTGGTGCTGCTCCAGCTGTGGTACGACGAAGACAGTGCGTGTCGCCAGGTCAGCGAGCGGGTTCACAGCGTAACTGCTTGCGATGACTCACATCACGCAGCGCGCGGTTCAGAGCGAGCATCTGGGGCGAGCGCTCTGGAGGAGCGGTCTGCAGGAGAACCTTGCCGAGCGCGAGCAACGACGGCCAAGCGATGCCGGCCATTGCGAGCGTTTCGAGGCCAGCGAACGCCTTGTCGAGCAGGTGATGAAGTGGACTGCCAATCCAGGGCGCAAAGCAGGCTCGTCAGTAGGGCTCATGCCTGCAGGGAGACCAGAAAGGACATACGGGTCCGCGAGGAGATCTTCCGCAAGCAAGAGAAACGAAGTGAGAAGGATTGTGAGGGTGAATGGATTCACAAAGAGCGAGGACAAAGAAGCTTTCGGCGGCGCCAGTCGCCGACAGCCCGGCTGCGGGGTGGAAGCGAGACTGGTGCCGGTGACTTGCACCAGTCTGGAATGATTGGAGAAGGCGAAGTTGGAGATGAGGCACGCGAAGAAGGAGAGTAGGAGGGAGAACGTTGGGAAGGGGATGCTGAAGGGTCGATTGGATGAACCGATCAGCACGGTAGGTGGGGTGCAGGGGAGAGAAATGCTCACCCGTAGGCGTGGTCGGCTTCGTCCTCGCTGATGGATAGCAGGGCGTGCTCGACCGACTCTTTGGCGATGTACACGGTGGAGAACAGGAGGAAGATGATGTTCGTAAACTATCGAAAACGGCGGAGGTGCATTTCAGCAAGACGTTCGAATAGAAGCGTTGGGTTCGTCGACTGGACTCACCAGTGCCAGCGTCTCGAGACGGGCAATGCTACAACGACGATCCATCACCCTTCAGTCAATGGGTCACGAAGAGCGGCCGGGGACAAAACGCGCGCACCCAAAGGGTCTCCGATACGATGGCGAAGCTTGCGCCCCGGTCCGCAGCCGTTCGAGCCAGACGGCGGTCAAGATGCCGCAAGCATCGAACACGACGAGGTACCCGAGCCCGGTCGTAGCCAAGCTCTCGCAGCGCTGTCCAGCCGCCCAGACCCAGGCGCCGAGGGCAAATTCGGCTATGCCGAACGTCGCCTTTGCCCGCTGAGCGGGTGCGGCGGCGATGTCGGCGCTGAGGAGCGGGTTCGGAGAGAAGGGGACGGGTCGCGGGGTGTTGTCGGAAGGAGTGAAGCTGAACGAGGGGGAGAAGGGAGTGTCGGGGGAGGGATGGTGGTGATCGGGTGCTGTCAGTGGCGCGAGTGAGGCGGTAGTTTGGGTTGGGTCGTTGAAGGAGAAAAACGCTGGGGATGATGCGTGTTCAGCTGCGCATTCAGACCAAGATCCAGACGGACCGACGCACCGTGACTCAATGACCGCTTGTGATGATGCTTCCTCCTCCCTGGCTTCTCACTGCCCGCCCGTGCCGAAGGGGACGGCGGCGGACCGCTCGAGAAGCTCTGCCGATTGGGACTCGGAGCCGTCCCACTCCCGAGCCGGAACCCACCCGCACTGCCACGACGCACATCCGCAGCTGGAATGTCCTGCACGGGCGCCTCGACCCACTGGTGCGCATCGGGGTCGTCCTCGGCCGCTTCGGCGGGTGCGGCGGGTGCGGCGGGTGCGGCGGGTGCGGCGGCCCCGGGCTGGGGAAAGAAGACGGAGAGGTTGCGGGAGTGGACGCGGCGGTGTGGGCTGCGGGGTGGGGCGAGACCAGGGCTCGGGAGGGGAGCGATGACATCGGCAGAGGGAGAGTCGTCTGCGGAGGAAACGGAGACGTCGAGGGGCTCCCAGACGGAGAGACGGGAGCGATGGCCCTTGTGCGGCTCGGAGGCGCGCTCGTGTTCGTTGGCTGTCGCTGGGGTGGACTGGGAGGTGATAATTGGCGGTAGGTCTGCGAGTTTCTCGTCGCGAGAGCGGGTGCGGGTGTGCGTACCGCCCGAGGCGCTCATGGTCAAGCGAGCGCGTCAAGAGGGGCAGGGAACGAGCAGAGGTAGAGGTAGGGTAGAGTCGTGCAACTGAATGGGTATGGGATGGTCTGCAGTGAAATGCAAAGAAGGATCAGAGAGGTTATCTCTGGAGGACATGGACCACCCTAGCAGTCGCACCGACACCCGAGCGGTCGTCATAAAACGCTCACCTTGAGATTGAACCGCAGCCTGTCCAGCTCAAAGCAACGACAGCTTGGCAGCCAGCGAGCCCCGGAAAGATATAGACCCTCTGCGGTAAGTGGGATATTCCCTGATGGATGGATAGTTTGCGTCCGGCGGTGGTGAGGATGCAGTGCGGGATAACGACAAAGACGAGAGCGGCGAGGAGAGCAAGGAGCACAACGTCGCGCTCGATGCCTTCCCGCTTCGGCCCGGGCGCGGCGGCGGCCTGACCGCGAGCGCGCTCATCAAAGTCGCGTCCACGTCTCTCAGTCGCAGACCATCATCATCCTACGCGCACCCTATTCTTTCTCATAAGCAATGTCGGGATTTGTGGCGGGCTCTGCGGTCGGCGTGCTGACTGCTGCAGCGGTGCGCACAAACCACCTCACATGCTCCAAGCCAAGCAGGCGCTGACCAACACGCTCACCCCCCTACTCTCCGCAGGTCTATTACACCTATTCCACCTCCTTCCGCGTCCAGACAGACTCCATGGTATCCGAGTGAGTCCTCAAATCCCCACCACGACCTCCCTTATCCACCGAAGCTGACCTTCGCAACCCCGTCCAGCATCTCCGCCCTCTCCGCACACCTCTCCGCCCCGCAGCCGCCCACAGGCCCCACAGGTGCACCCCGCGCTTACGTCCCGCCCTCCAAACCGCCCCTGAGTGAGCTCGTCAAGGAGCGCTGGAACGACGAGGTCTTTGGCGCCGTGCGCAAGGCGAGGGACTTTAGGGTCGAGGGTCTGGCAGACGCGATCGGCAGGTTGGTGGGCAAGGCGAAGGAGGCTGTGGAGGGGCTGGGAGAAACGAACGAATCAGGCGAGCAGGAGGGAATGGGAAAGGAGGTGTAGGCGCATGGATGTTCGACTGAGAGATGTGTGCTGCCCAGTGGTGGACCGACCATCGCAACGTTTCCCTGGCTGAATTTGCAGGCAGTATGCTGCAGACCGAGGATGGACATGGAAATGTGTTATCAGTGGCTTTTGCTCATCTAATTGCCTGAAATTCTCGCCATTCGCGGTGAAAGTCGCGGTGGGCGTGAGTATTAATCGGCGACGAACCGGGGTCGAACGACACGTGACCACCAGGACTCTTTCTCGTCGAGCTGCATCTCTTTGCTCACTTCTACACTCTTGAACGCACAGCATGTCTAATACAGCCCAATTTACAATCCCCGCCATCGCGGCCCCCTCTTCGGACGCCCCCATCAGCTCAATACCCCTCTCGATCGAGTTCGGGTCCGTCTCGCATACCCACCCGCTCCGGCTCACACATTATGAGAACTAACGCATGCACACAGCGGCGGCCTGGAGCTCCTCTTTTCCAACAAGCGAACCCACTCCATAATGCTCCCCACCGCCTCCGACGCGCAGCCTCCAACGGTGAAGCGCTTGATAACGTACCTGGCGGACAACGTCCTGTCTGAGCGGAGGGAGCTGTTTGTGGAGGGCGAGACTGTGTGCGTGTGTCTTTCACTGTTTGCTGGACGAAGAGATGGCTAATTGGGGTGGGGTGGGGCGTTCAGGAGGCCGGGGATTCTCGTGCTTGTGAACGATGTGGACTGGGAGCTGGAGGGCGAGCTGGAGGCGCCGTTGAAGGCGGGGGACGAGGTCGTGTTCATCTCCACGCTGCATGGGGGTTAGGTGCGCATCACCATTATTGGTTGACAGGGTATGCGTGCTTACGGCGTGTGTGCATAGCAGATGCTGGAGACATACATTGTGAACGCGCCAGATCACGAGTGCGGAGCCCCCAACATCATGCGGCGTTCGCAATTAACCAGTTTTCAAGCCTCGTGAAAGGTCATGATCAGCGAATGTTAGTTTTGGGTAGCTATGATAACACTTTCACGAGCGGGAAGGACCAGCGAAATGGAGCAGGTGCGCTCCAAGCTGGGGACTCCCGGGACACGGCCTGGTCACTCACCATCACAAAGCGTGCCATGTCGGTGCCATGTCTATAGAATAGATCTCCGATCATGTTATGCAAGCAATAATCTCGTCCATATTCAAGCACCCGGGTTACTCCTTATGACCGCCTGGACCCAGTGGGCACATCCTCGTACTGCCTCTCCGGCACCCGCTCGCCCGCCTGCTCGCCCGACGTCACCGCAGGATGCTCCGGGTCCACCGGTTGACCCGCACCACCCTGTTTAACCCAACCACGACGTCAGCCTCGCCTTTGTCTGCCATAACAGCTAGATTGGAAGACGCACCGCGCTCGCCTCTGCACCCGCCCCTCCGCCGCTGGTGATGACCCTCGGCCGCTCCACCACCAGCCTGGGCGCCTCAAACAGGCGGTTGACCATCGCGGACCTGCGGAGGACCTCGAGCTCCTGACGCTGAGTCTGCCAGAACTCGCGCGCGGCCTGGGGGTCGGCGGCACGCTGGCCGTCGGCGAGGAACTGGCGGAAGGTATCGCGATTGCGGTGAAGGAAGTAGTTGCGGAAGTTGTACGAGGCGAAGCGGGTGCTGGCGCGCTGGAGAGCGCGGTAGAGCGCGAGCAGATGCGGGGCGGTGATGGTGGGAGGACCGGACATGGTGTGGGGAATCGAATCGAGCGAGAGAGGGTGTGGCGATTCGCGAAGCTCGAAGATCTGGGAAGAGTCTGGAAAAGGGGGGAGGTCAGCTAAGGAAACATACCGCAGTAGATGTGTGTAGTACGCACTCGATCGTGAACGCTGTGCAGATTATCCACGCGTTGATATCAGGACAATCGCTCGATGTTGCTATGGGCAGGGAAGGAGAAGGCCGCCTTTCGCATGCCAGCGTCCGCTGACGAAATTCCGGAAGTCCCCGGCGATTCCATGGACTCGGCTTCTCAGCCGGGAGATGCAGTGTGCAACTTCGTCAAAGAAAAATTCGTCTGGAGGTCGCGATGCAGCATCGTTCAGCCCGCCTCACCTCAAGGAATATGTTTGATCGCTATGTACCTATTTTTAAAGAACGAACTGAAATCCGATCCGTTGTGAGACGCGGTCGACGCGGGCGCAAATGAGGCGAGGCTAAGCGAGCGCGTCAGGCGGCCACGATTGAGGGGTCGCGTCGAGTCGAGGTCACACACACCCGTGTGCACGAATCTTTCCCACCTGCCCGCATCCCAATCCATACCACCTCGTACACACTACTTGACGCCCAGTCTACCCATCTCCCTCTGTATTTCATATCAATCCCCATCGCGCACGACGAACCCGCAACCAGCCGCTCGCGTCCCTCGCCGCCGCCGCTTGCATCGTCCGCCATGCGCGTAAAGACGCTCGAGATTCGGTGGCATAACCAGCTGTGCGCATCCGAGCATTATTCGTGATAAACCAAGCTCACGCAGCCCTTCCTTTGTGTACCCCTCAGCCCCATCTACTCGCTCGACTTCCAGCCCCTTAGCCAGACCCAGCTCAAGCGCCTCCTCGGCAAGGACGCCCCCGCGTCTTCCACCTCCTCCGGCACCGGCCAGCACTACCGCCTTGCGACCGGAGGAGCGGACCATCATGTTCGGGTGCGTCAATCAGTCTTTGCTATGGCGGTGGGTCCCGAGGCGGGCGGCGGTGCTGATGATGTGTGCGCCGGCGTCAGATGTGGCTCGTCCACCCGAACCAGAACTTTATCGAGCCCCTGCCAGGAGGCAAAGAAGGCAAGACACACATCGTCACCAACCCCCACCCGCCCAGAGCCGAGTATCTCTGCACGCTCAGCCGGCACACCAACCCGGTGAACGTCGTGCGCTTCTGCCCGAAGGGTGCGCATCCTGCTCTGTTAGAACCTTTTACCGCTTTAACTGACGTGAACCCGCAGGCGAGACCTTGGCATCAGCGGGCGACGGTGAGCATGGCGGTGCCCACAGACGAACCGATGCTGATGAAAGCTGTGCGCAACAGACGGCAACATTCTCCTTTGGATCCCCACAGACCAGCGCCCTCCGACGTACGGCGAAGCCCACCCGGAGGATCTCCAATTCGAGAAGGAGTTTTGGCGTGTGCGGATCATGGCGAGGTGAGTTCAATGCTCATTCTCCCGTCACCCACAGTACTGATGCTGACGCATGACAACGTAGGGCGGCTCGGGATGCCGAGGTGTACGACCTTGCGTGGAGCCCGACGGGCGAGTACTTCCTTGCTGGGTCAACCGACAACACGGCGCGCATCTTCTCTGCGACAGACGGTCAGTTCCGGCCCCAGATATGAGCGCGTACAGACCAACTGATGCTGCATCTTTCGGGTAGGCTCCTGCGTCTACCAGATCACCGAGCACTCGCACTACGTCCAAGGCGTCGCATGGGACCCGCTTGGAGAGTACATTGCGACGCAGTCTTCCGACCGGTGCGCTCCGTTCGTCCCTGGCTCTTCCAAGCGCATGCTCATTCAATTTGTCCAACAGCTCTCTCCACGTCCACTCGGTTTCCCTCAAGCACGGCCAAGACGCCCAAGTGCACGCACTGTCCAAGGTGCACCGCGCGGACGTCGCTATCCACCACAGACGCACGCCATCGTTCTCCGGATCCTCCGCTGCAGGAGGCGGCGGCTGGTCCGACCACCCGGCCCTTCGCCCTCGGCTTAAGCGCCGCGGTTCGACCGCGAGCGATGCCGAGTCGGCGATCACGACCGCGACGTCCGAGCACGAGTTCCCCAACCCCGCTTCCGCTTCAACCTCGATGCAACCGCCCGTGCCGCACTCGCGTCGCTCGTCCGTCTCCACCGCCGCTGCCGCCTCGCCGCCGCTGCCGCCTTCGGGCGCGCGCTTCGGCCGCAGTCCTTCTCCCGTCCCCCCTCTTCCAGCCATCAAGCCGCCGCCTCTGAAGGAAGCGAACAGCGGCACTCAGCGCATCGGATACGGCGACGAGGCGTTCACGCAGTTTTTCCGTCGACTGTCGTGGAGCCCGGACGGCGCACTGCTCATCACGCCATCTGGCCAGTTCGAGGACACTAGCCCGACTCCGCCTCCGTCGGCCAGCAGCAGCTCGAGCAAGAAGAAGCCGGCCGCCGCGGACGAGGCGGGACCCAAGTCGACCGTCTTCATCTACTCGCGCGGCAATCTCGCTCGCGCTCCCGTGGCGCACCTGCCTGGGCATCGCAGCGCGACGCTCGGCGTTCGCTTCTCCCCGATACTCTACAACCTCCGGTCGGGCTTGACCGGCGCGGCGGCGGTCAAGCCCAAGGAGTTTATGATCGACAAGGGCAAGGACTATGACGTTTCGCTCAGCACTGGCCCGTACACGTCCAGCGGAGCGGCTGCCGCCATCCCTTCACCCGCCCAATCACCCGCTCCCGCGGCTCCGACTCTCCGCCCCTCTCCAGCCCGCACGCCGAGCGGGTCAGCATCCGCGGACGACTCGACGCCGGTGGGCAGCTTGTTCGCGCTGCCATATCGGATGCTGCATGCCGTCGTTTCACGCGAGTCGGTTGTCGTGTACGACACCCAGCAGGCCGGACCGATTGCGATGTTCACCAACTTGCATTGGGCGGGCTTCACTGACGTCGCCTGGTGCGTCTTTCAGTTCGCCTTGCATTTGTGAAACTCCATCTGAGCTCACGGGACACTTCCACCCCTCAGGTCGCCGGACGGCCAGGCGCTAATGCTAGCATCGCAAGACGGCTACTGCTCGCTCATCGTCTTTGACCCGACCGAGCTCGGCACGCCGCACGAGAAGCAGCAGCACCACCTCCAGCTGTCGTCCCTCGCCGCGCACACACAGCACCCGCCACCGCCCGTTCTTCCCTCGCCCGCAGCGAGCGAACGCGCGGATCCGATAATGTCGGGCAAGGGCAAGGAGCGCGAGACGCCCAGCGCGAGCGAGAGTGAGTCGGCTCCGGCGGCCGCGAGCGCTAGCACCTCGCATGTGAACGAGCTGCCCGTGAAGAAGAAGAGGAAGGTGGAGTTGACGAGGGTCGGTGATGTTGGGTCCTGAGTCCAGGGCAGGTCGTTGGTGGATGGCGTTACGTTTGTTCTGCGCTGTGATAACTGTGTCCCACTGTGTCCCTTTTCATCGAAGCCACTGCTACTGTTTCTGCCAATTGCGTCCCGGGAGCGCTTAGAACGATGAGCGGCCCGGTACACTGTTAACAGTGAATACCGCTGAATGGGCAAGTCGTCTTCGCTGTCCCGGCCCTCAGCACCATACCCTTTGGCGGTGTTGGTGAGGCCGACATACTCGGATTCGGAGCTGGAGAGCGTGACGTTGGAGGACCAGGTGACTGCACCGCCAGCGAGGATGAAGGTGTAGCCCATGGCGGAGCGGTGCTGATTACCGTAGTCCGAGTCTGAGAAGCTGTGGATGATGGCGCCGCTGCCGCTGGTGGAGCGGTGGAAGGTGAGAGAGAGGTCGAGCGTGCCCTTGACGTAGCGGAGGACGCGCTTGAGCGCTGCCCAGTGTGCCTGTGTTGGGTGCGAGGAGAAGTGGCTGAGGTAGGAGACAGTGAAGGCGAGGTCCGGACACATTCCACAGGTGGTGTACATGAGTGAGCTGAGTGCCTGCTGGTAGGGTGCATCCGTGCGAGGGTCGCCCGGTGAGGCACGCTGGAGCTTGAGTCCCGCTTCGATCGGTGTGGAGACCGGGTTGCAGTCAGCCATGTTGAAGTGGGAGAGGACATCGAGGAGGTACTGCACTGAGAGAGGGCAAGCATGCCCTGCGCATGGTCACACTTGATCTGGATGCCCAGGATGTACTCTGCCTCGCCGAGGTCCTTCATCTCATACTCGCGCTTGAGGAGCTCCTTGACATGGCGGACAAAGTCGAGGTTGTTGCTGATGACGACCTTGTCATCAACGTAGAGGCCGAGGATGCAGACGAGGGAGCTGCGGACGAGGATGAATACGCATGGATCAGCATGAGACTGGGAGAAGCCCAGCTTGGAGAGGGTGCCGCGGATCTTCTTGTACCACTGGCAGCCGGCCTGTCTGAGGCCGTAGAGCGCCTTGAGGAGCCTGCAGACATGGTCCTCCGTGCCAGAGACAACAAAACCCTCAGGCTGCTCCATGTAGCTCTCCTCCTCGAGGTCACCATTGAGGAAGGCCAAGTTGGTGTCGAGCTGGTGGATGTGCCAGTCATGACAGGCAGCGAGGGCGAGGACGATACGGAGTGAGGAGAAGCGGAGGACAGGCAAGAATGTCTCCTTGAAATCGAGGCCGGGAACTTGAGCGAAGCCATGGATGACGAGGCGTGCTTTGTATTTGACGATATCACTCTGAGCATCGCGCTTAATAGTGAAGACCCACTTGGGTGTGAGGACCTTGCAACCCTTGGGCGCAGCACTGTGCGGGATGAGGTCATATGTGCGCATCCTGGTGAGCGAATCCATCTCGGCCTGGCAGGCAGCCCTCCAATGATGGGTGTCCGGTCCTGAGAGCGCGTCCCGGAGCATAGTCGGTGCCCGGCTGGGGAGCGTGAAGAGGTCCGGAGTGGATGGGCGAGTGACGTTGACAAGGGCCTCAGGCGAAATGGCGATATAGTAGCTGGTGGCGGCCGGATCCTCCTCATCTGAGATGACATCGAGCGGATCGTCGGATGAGTCCGACTGCGCTTCCCCCATTTGCTCGGATGCCCCCACTGGCTGCGATGCATCCCTGTCATAGCCAGCGAAGATCTCAGTGAGGCGGTCGGTGAGAGGGCTCGAGTGGTCAGAGAGGATGGAGTGGCGTTGGTCGACAGAGAGTGGGTCATGGCGGAGTGGACGAGAAGCGGTCGGGACGGCAGGAGCAGCAGGGCGAGCAGGAGTATGAGGCGACGGGGGAGGTGAAGATAGCACAATCGACGGTATGGAAGGTGAGGAGGAAGGACTGGCCGAGGATGATGCCGATGCCTCAGATGAAGGTGGCGATGACGGTGCGGCTGACGAAGAGGATGACGATGCTGACGTAGCATCCCCCGGTCCCACCTCGATATTACTCAGAAAATGCGTTACTGGAGTGCTGGCAATGATGAAGTCATCATGCATGCGAGCAGGGAGGTTTGCAAGCATAGGCATGTCGTCCTCAAAGAAGCGGACATCGCGTGAGAGCTCGATGCGACGCGTGACAGGGTATAGAGCCTGTACGCCTTCGCTGACCATAATGCACAGTGACCCACGCTCGTGAAGCTTCGAGGTACGCTTCTCCTTCGGGACGAGGTGGAAGGCGCGGCACCCAAAGACCTGGAGGTGCATGACGTGCGGGGTGGAACCATTGAAGATGCGGTCCGGGATGTCGCCACCAATGGACGAATGCGGCGAGCGGTTCTTGACATAGGCATAGGCGTAAGCAGCCTCCCCCCAGAGTGACCAGGGCAACCCGGAGTCAATGAGCATGGTGCAGACACCATTGCCGATGTTGAGGTTGGGACGCTCAGCGTGCACGTTCTGCTGTGGGTTGCACGGAGTCGACTTTTGGTGGACAATGCTGTGCTGTGCGAGGTAGGCCTCGAAGGTGTTGGAGACGTACTCGCCGCCATTGTCAGTGCGGAGCGATTTGAGCTTCTGGCCAGTCTGTCGTTCGATGAGTGCATGGAACTCCTTGAAGCAAGCGAAGGCTTCGCTCTTTGCCTTGAGGAGGTAGACAAGGAGCTTTCGGCTGTGGTCGTCGACAAAGGTGAGGATGTACCAGTTGCCGCTGAGTGAGCGTTGCGAGACGTCAGGAGGTCCGAGTGAACGAGTCGAGCACATGCGATGCACGCGAGGATGAGATGGGATATGGAAGTTTATGCATCTTCCTGCGGATACAGGCCTCGTATATGCACTTCTCCTCCTCCCTCTGGATGTCTAGCCCAAGGATGTGACCACTGCTGGCAAGCTGCTTGAGTGCCTGAGGGTTCAGATGTCCAAGGCAACGATGCCAGAGGGTGAGTGTGCATGCCAGTGGAGCAGTGAGGAAGGCGGCGGCGTGCACACCCATGACGGTGATAGTTGGGCTAGACAAAAGAGGCTGCCTTCGAGGCGGGCACGAGCGATGACGCAGCTGTCCTCGGCATGGAAGGTGATGCTGTCATCAGAGAAGACACTCCAGAAGCCGAGGTAGTTGAGGTGCGAGACAGAGAGGAGGTTGGTGTCATGAACGTCTTAACAAATATTCAATTCTCGACAACTGTCAAACCTTGCCACCTCATTTTACGCTCTCACCCTTTCCC
>JTLS01000304.1:0-22012 GCA_000826855.1 Basidioascus undulatus | reverse complement strand
GGGGCGAGGACGTGGGGGGGCGAGAGGGAGGGGGGAAGATGAGGAGGACGAGGAGGGGTACGAGGACCGCGGGGGAGGGGGAGGGAGGGAGGACAGCGTCGAGCGGATTAGGGCGGCGTGTGAGCTCAGCACGGATGAGCTGGGTCCGGAAGAAGTTGAGGTGGCCATGGCGCTGGAGATTTAAGCGATGGGGAGAGGAGAAGATGATCTCGAGCAGTCATAGCAGCGACGCGAAACGGAAGCGTCGCTCCATTCCGCGGTCTGTCCACGTGCACGCAATGTTTCGCAGATGTAGCCATCTTGTCAGCATCAATAATTGCCATGCGAAAAAAACATTAGCGTGGAAGGCATCAAATATGTTGTGTTCGTCTTCGGGAAAACTTGAGGCAACAGATGCAGGCCAAAGTGACGGCGCGTGCCGGGACACACTGGCAAGACTGTGCAAACCACAGGTGCGGTTGCAGTGTTTCTTTTCAGACAACCGAGTTATCCAACTCATGGAAAACATGTTGTGTAGAATCTTAGCTAAGCTGTTGCTTTTGAGCAGGGCAATTCACAGTGCAGTCGATTGTCATGTTTAATTCATGACCTGCAGGCGTTCTTCACAGAGCCCAACGTTACAAGTGGACAGCCTTCTTGCCCAGTACGACCCATCCTGAATGCATTTTGCCCAGGTACATAAAATCCAACCACGTTTGAGCTGTATGCTCATCCGGTCCCCGAATCAAGCCTCCCTCTCAAGTTACACAGGGGCCCGGTGTCGCTCCTATGCTCTCCCGTCGCCTCCTTCGCCGCGCCCGCTTCCGCCTGGGCTTGCTGAAAAGTCTTTCACCCCTGCTGCCTAAAAAAACTCCCAGCCCTGAAAACTTATCCTGTTAACAAGAGACCAGGAGCTGGGGCTGAGGGGGAGGCGAGTGTGTACCGAATCGAGTGCCACACACAGCCACGCATAGGGTGCGAGCTCAGCGAGGCCGGCAGCTGGGGCGGTCGTACCATTACAGTGTCTCAGCCGTCTCCAGACCCATTGGTAAGAGAATTAGATACTTTAATCTGGCTTACTTCCAAACTAGGTCCAGCCGTGAGGGCTGTTTGCCTCTTCTAGGTGCAAAGCAGCAATCACGGGAAGTCTGCATGACTGCATGTGTCCCGCTCCTTCCATGTATTATCAACTTGGACTAGGCTGGACTAGGCTCATAGGCTACTGCATTCTCAAGTCCATATCACTATTATTTGTAAACCTTTTAAGTCCTATGGGTTCAGCATAAAACTCAAGCGGCAGTACTGCACCTACTCAACACTGTCATAGCTGCTTGGCGCCCAGAATGTGAAAGACCCAGTGATATGTTGCGGTGAGTATTTTCCATATACTTAACATTCATCGAAAAAATCCTGAACGGTTTGGGGCGCTTTGAAAAGCAAGCAGCGGGCAGGCACGGTGAGGGTGTGTGAGCATCGGGCTGTCGGAAAAGCCTCACGCTGGCATCGGATCAGCTTCTATATCGCTTTCCTATCTTGATATTTGATTTATGTCATATAATTGCAACTTAGACAGGGGTTTTCCTTTCCTGACACTGCCGGTCTGACTTATCATTACACGATCTACACGGGTATTTATGTATATGTAGAAATTGTCTCAATGGACATGGATCTTTGGTAGTATAGTGGCTAGTATATCCGCTTGTCATTCACAAAGGCGCGGGCGACCCGGGTTCAATTCCCGGCCAGAGAGCAACGTTTTCACCCCCGCTGGCTGGTGCAGGTGGATCTTGCCTTTCAAACCTTTTTGGAGCTCACATTTGCACTCCACCGGTATGGGCAAGGTGTTCCGATTGCCCTGACCAAGTGTGC
Source organism: Basidioascus undulatus (assembly GCA_000826855.1). Lineage (NCBI taxonomy): Eukaryota > Fungi > Basidiomycota > Geminibasidiomycetes > Geminibasidiales > Geminibasidiaceae > Basidioascus > Basidioascus undulatus. The sequence goes on along the minus strand of JTLS01000304.1, from coordinate 20,164 downwards.
CATACTGCTGGGACAGTAGGATAACGTGTCAACGTTTCAACTGGTCCACAATGTAAAAGCCACTGCATCAACAAACAAGTTGGTCTTGTGTTATATCATCATCATGTACTGACTAGCAGAATATGAGCCTCTTGAGACAACTGAGTGACATACCAGGCCGCATAGCCAGCTGCATTATCGTATTTCAGAGTGCCGAGAGTCCAATAAGCTCGAATGCAATTAAGTTAGCTCCAGACGGTACATTGTAGAAGTTAGACACGTCAGGTCCTGAACACTTGCCACTGGCAAGGAAATGCGTTGTGCAACTGTGCATGGTGCAACGTGCAACGCCACCCAGTCACAACCTGCTTTCAAAGGTGTTGCTGTGACGGTTCCGACTTCTTTCAACGCTTTTGCGCAATCTCCGTGGCTTGACTTCTAAGCCATCTGTTGCACCTGTTGTCTTCCCAAAAGCCATTGGGGCCCTGCCAGTGGCTGCACAGGAAGATTCTCGCAGCACCGCAACCTTGCAGTTAGCTTCTGCAGCACTGACATTCAAAAGACTCGCGACACGCAATTTATTTGGACATTTCGTCAAGTGTGTTAGGGGCCGTGGGAAAGCACACTGCGAGCTAACGAAGACGTGCAAGCAAGATGCAAGATGTTGCGCTGTGCCACTTCGAGAGGCCTGGCAGAAACAGACTGTTTGCCTGCCTCCACGTTCAGGTAGGCACCTCCGACAACAGATGAGCGCTGTATTTTGTAAAAGAAAATAACAAACATGCCTGGGTTCATTTTGTTTGTACAGTGTTAACGCTTTGGTGATGGAGACAACCCATGACAACCCATGACAACCTGCAATCAATCCGCGGAAGATACGCGGGCCAGACGCGTCGTTCGTGCCTTCTGGTGCCTTGCTCTGCTCCCTTTCCGCTCCCATCCGCACACGTACAAGCTTCCTTGCCGCGCAGCTCATTTTGTTCTCTCCACTGACCCACGCAAAAGGCGCCACCCCTCCCGCGCGATGTCCTCTTCCCGCGCGCCGCTGCCTGGGACAAAAGCAGCGCGCGAAGCGCACGCGGCGGCGCGATTCCGCTCGAGAGGGTGAGTGACTGCTGCACCCTCTGTGCATACCACTCCCCTCGGCGCTTACACTTCCCTGATGCGCAGAGGAGACGTCCACCGTTCGGCCCCCCTAAAGCTCCAGCTCCCCTCCCTCTCCGCGCCCCCCGCAGGGTCCAGCAAGCCCAAGACCCCCGTACCGGCATCCGCACCCGCGCCCGCGCCCACGCACCAGCCCCCGCCGTCCTCGTCCAGACGCCGCTCGAGCAGCGTGTCCGGCCGGCGCTCGTCGGGTGCGCGCAGTCGGGGGACGCCCGGCAGTGCGGGGAGAAAGAGCAAGGACAAGGGGCGCGCGAGTGAGCCGCCGCTGCCTGAAGTGCCGGCGGAGGAGGAGGAGGACATGGGGGGGCGCTGCTCTATGGAGGGAAAGGAAGAGAAAGAGAAGAGAAGACGAGTCAAGTGGGAGGAAGGAAGACGCGCGGTAATCGCGGGTAAGCGCGCGGTGCAGGGGACCCGAAGCGCCCGAGGGTTGGCGGGATATCACAGCGCCGATTGATCAGAGTAAACGCCGAACAGGTCGTCCGCGTTGGACAATCCCATCCTTACTCTGTCCAAACTACCATTCCCTCCGAGCTTGATCTCCACTCCCACGCAGCGACTGCTCCCCATCAGCCGTACTCCCCACTCATGTCAGCGTCCCCACGCCCCGCCTCGCACTCCCCCTCTCCCGCCCCGTCGGCGGGGCCCTCCACAGCCTCCGGCAACAGACACAACCTGACAGCCATCGAGAAGCAGCGCGCACATCTCGAGCGGCTCCTCGCGGACCCGTCCAAGCCCGCGCACATCCCCGCACCCCTGCGCGAGAAGTCGCTGCGTCCGCCGAAGGAGATGATGGCCAACGTGCAGGGCTCGTCCGCCGGCGCTGGGTCGGGCGAGTTCCATGTGTACAAGCAGAATCGGAGGAGGGAGTATGAGAGGTTGAAGTTGATGGATGAGAAGGCGGAGAGGGTGCGTGTCTCTTCTTTCTCCCTCGACCACTCCCTACAGCCCCACACAGCTTGCTACGCCTTGCCCGAACAAGCCTGATCCCTCCTGCTTTGGGATGATCACAGGAAACCCAACAAGCCGCCTTCCTCGAGCGGAAAGCCGCCGCCGAGGCCGAAGCCGAGGCAAAAACAGCAAAGAACCGGAACAAGCGCCAGCGCAAGAAGGAGCTCGCGAAGCTCCGCAAGTCAGGCACTGATGGCGACTCCGCCGACGCCGACGCCGCACCAGCCACCGAAGGCTCTTCAGCCCCCGCCGAAGCTGCCCCCTCCGCGGACGGCTCAGCCGCGCCTTTCAAGAAGCGGCGCATTGTGGGGGGGACGCTGAAGGACGATGGAGCGGCGGAGGGCGAGGAGGGAGAGCGGGAGGCGGATGGGGCGGAGGGGCAGGATGGGAGGGCGGGGGAGACGCAGGAGGAGAGGGAGGTGCGGTTGGCGAAGGAGAATGAGATTCGGATCGTGGAGGAGAGCAGTTGGTGAGCCTGGTGAGGGGAGGGCGCGGGGAAGGGCAGGAGGGAGGGGAAGCACACTTGTTGTACTATGGTCTACCGCCCACATGCGTCCGCGCGACGTGCTTCTTGCACTTCTTTTGTGCTCGGTGTGCACCCGGACCTGTCGTCTTTTGTCAACATGGCTGGATTGAACACTTGGGGACAGGTTCACGTCCCCGCGGCTGCGTGGCGTATAAGACCATTAACATCGGCCGCTCCTCTTCTGTCGCTGATCACTCCCTGCAGCACTACTACTGACCGTACACTTTGACTCGCTTTAGAAACTACGCCGCTTCCCGCTCCATCGTGCGACGCTCAGACGCAAACGCAGCTGCAGCGCCCGCACCGGCCGATCTCTCCTATCACAGTTCGCGCGGAGCAAAAGCCCGCTTCCCTTGCCCTACGTACCCAGCTAAAGACAACGACTCTCGAACCAAATCCTCTTTGGGCTCTTGGTGATATTTGCACAATATCGTATTCTTTCGAGGTCACTGAACTGCCAGCCCAATCTTGCGGCGGACAGCCTCTGAACGTCAAGCACTTTAATTCCTTCGTCTCGGGTCTACCGTGCAACAAGGGACCCCGGCAACTGCATTGTTCCTTCCCATGTGAGAAACACCAGCGATAGCATTGAAACATAGGTCTTCCGTGACGATGAAGCATTGGTGTTGTGCCTACCCCCTGCACAGACGAGCAATGCTCGGGCCCAATCTGCCTTGTGAGAGCGGCTGCCCGAGTCTCAACGCTGCGGTGGATGAGTTCCGACTACTATAATTAGAGCACGAAGCCAAATCAAGGGCCCTGAGGTGCTCTCGAGCCCATGGCCCGTCGGCAGGAAGGATGCGCATAAACTGCTAAGCCCCTGGAGGATTTTTCCGAGGTGTGGACAACGCCAGGTCTGCGATACCTTTATAACAGCCTATGTACCAGCTTTTAAAGATTCAGGACAGTCCTCGGGCGCATTCAAGTGCGGTCGCGGTCATACGAATTGCGCACAGGGTTGAACGTAACGGATCAGCCCGCCCTGCTGCAGGCCGCTTCTTACCTGCCATCCATCTTGTTCACTGAGCTGTCAAAGATATCTGTCAGCAAAGGTACTATTTGAACAGGACGTCGCGCGAAGCGTGCCTGCGTCAACTAGTTGAAAACATCGTCACAAACAAGCTGAATATCACTGGCTGAATCCTGGAGCCGCGGTATTGCGAAATACAACATCAGACAAAGGTGATAACTCTCCTTGAATATCCCCTTTATGGTATTGTGAGCCGCTCGGGAAAGCAGATCAGGACGAAGAAGGGTGCCGGTCGCGTCCCAATTTTCGTCCCGAGCGAAGGTCGTGGGGTTGTGCTTGTCGAACCACCAAAGGACTTATATTGGGACTTCCAGGTTCCAATGAACTCACCTTTTACTGTTGAAGATGTGGGATTGGGTTCCGCGTGGCTCCATGGTGCCAGGCACTCTCTCCTCGGACGCAGTCGCATGGCACAAGTCCTGCCGACTTTTTGCTCGTTCGAAAACGCCGCCTTGCGGAAAGAAGAAGGGAAGGGGTTCGGGCCTGAATCACTACGCGGATGACAGCGTTCCCGTCTCCAGAGTCCAGCGTCGTGAGCCACGTGAGCGGCTCGGTCGAAATTTGAAAGGCCGGGCGGGGGTGGCGCTGCTTCTTGCGCGGACCTGTCTAGATGCAATTCATCCCTCGGATGTGGAAGGACGGATAAGAGCGCTTCCGCGAGAGCGAAAAAAAATATAGAAAACTTGGTAGGATTCGTGCAATCGACCGTTTGCGGTGTGTGTCGCTCGTCGCCGGGCCCTGTCTTGATGGTGGGAGGGTCGCAAACCGAATCTGGGGACAGCCTACCCACCCCGGTCCGCTTCACAGGCGGCGGACTGGTTGCCCACCTCCTCAACGCTCGCCACGCACCGTCTGTCTCTCCCGGAGCTAGCGCTGAGGACTCCGTCGGCCAGGTGATCTCGAAGACTCGAACTCCCTTCTTCCTTTGTATCGACGCTATTCGAAAATCATACCCACCATGTGACACTCAATCATTGGGCTATATTTTTTTCAGGCTGCCCGGATACCTACATAGTGTCAGGTGTTTAACCTTCAATGGAGGACCTGGGGTATATCCACAACGTGGCACCGTACCTTGCGGCCCGGGCTCATCGCCCTCCGTAAATCAGTTGAGTCGGTTTGTGAAACAAGACTCAGGGTCATCCCCCACTCAGTATATAGTGAGTCTGGTCCATCCCGAGTCTCTTCTCTTCCTGTTTTTCCACTTGTCGTCTCCTGCAAGATTCTGTCAATCACGTTACCCTCACAACGTCGCCCTAATTCGGCTGTCTGACTCTTCAGGATTGGCTCTGAAGAGATGGGTAGCTTCGACGACGCTATATTAGAGTCGCAGGACTACCCTGATGTCGGAGAACGGATTGGGCTTGCGGCAAGTCCCCTTGACTCTAGCGACAGTCCATTACCTTGAGCCTGCAGCTCTATGCTGACTGATAAAGTTCGGAACGTATCGGACAGCTCATCGCCGTAGTGGGGATCCTGTCCGCCATCAGCACCTTCAGCCTGTTGTGCTACATCATCGTTCGTAGACCATTTCTCGCGTCAGATCCCTGTGTGCTAACAAACCTCGGGTGGCAACCCCCCACTGCCCGCAGTGGCATGGGTTCCTTGTTGGCGCATCTACGCGCTCTTGTGTATCCAACGGAGTTCGCCTATTCTGCCGCAGCGCTTTGGGCGCCTATCTCGTGAGCTGCTTCCTCCCTGCCGTCTTGTTCCATACTCAGTCAATTCCCTCGCTAGATCAGCCTCCTCCTCAGTGATTTCTTCCAGGGCGCCGCATTCGCAGCCAATTTCAGGTGGGCGGCTGTAGGTTCTATGCACGTAGGGGGAGTCTGCACATTCCAAGGTGCGCTGATTCCGTTTCTTTTCCTCACGATATTCCTCTTCCGGCTGACGTGCTAAAGCTTCACATTACTACCCACTAATGTAGGTGCCCTGTCTCAAGTGGGAGACCTTGGATCAGCTGTCTGGAGTTTCGCCATCGCGTGCCACACGTTCTCTATCCTCTTCGTGAGTCCTGGCAGATGGCTGTCCTCCCTTGATTTAAGTCTTGATTCCTGAGAACTATTTCAAAGTACACCCGCCGACCCGCATCCTGGACTGCACCTGTTGTCCTCCTTGCCGGCTGGACAGCCCTCGTCATCTTTCCGGTACTCGGCACCACTGCTATTCAAGACTATGACCGTCACGGTTCCTTTTGGTCTCTATCGGGCGCTTGGTGCTTTATCGGAGGTGGTTACCAGTGAGTTCCAGCCTTCCATTTGCATTGCATTTTCCGAAGACTCAATTGCTTCTGTCTGTAGAGTGGCGCGACTGCTCTACCTCTGGGTGCGTCGGCTTGTTTACTCATGAAAACCGTATGCAACGAGAAACCGCTGCGAATGACACATTACAATAGGTCTGGATCCTTACGGCACTTTTTCTTTCAACCATCCTCTACACTCTCATTTACCTTCGCTTCTCGAGAATTCTCTCTGTCGAGGGCAGCCGGATTGCTTGGAAAGGGCTACCTTCTGGCTCCTTATCCTGCCTCAAGCCGTGGTCGGTCTGGAACTTGTCTTCCCACGATGGCAAGAGCACCGGTCGCTCTCGCTCCGCTGGAAGCCGAGAGAGGGCAACCGGCTCAGGAGAAGGAAGCGACGTGCAGGTGGGAGAGCACGTCAAACAAGTCGCAATGAAGCTACTCCTGTGAGTTCCTCTCCAAGTCCCTTTTCTGCCGCGAAAAAAAAATATGTATGACACATCCTGCTCTCAGCTATCCCCTTGTCTACTTCATCGTGATAGTGCCTGTCTGCATCTGTCGGTTGGGCGTCATGGCCGGCTGGACGCGTGAGTTCTTCGTGTTCTTTTTCTGAACCCTTTGTTAACGAGGGCTACTCAGCTCCTTTCGGGCTCTACGTGTTTGCCGGCATCTGTTTTAGCAGCTCCGGTCCGCTTGACCTTGCCCTTCTACATTGCCCTGCACTCAGGCTCACAACCTTCACCGTGTTCCCTTGCAGGCTTGACGAATGTCCTTCTCTACACCATCACTCGCCACGCGCTCATCCAGAATGTTGCGTCCCGTTCCCGCATCACTGTCACAACCCACCAGATGACGGTGATCGACGACGGCGAGCCGTCGGCGTGGATCCGGCCACCGCGTTGGGACGAACGCGTGCGGGCAGAGATGGACGGGAAGGACGTAGGTGGAGACCAGAGCAAGGTGGACCTCAACATTATCGAGTTCCCGGGGACGGGCTCGATGTTTGCTGAGGAAGTCGACGACGACCATGTGGCCAAGTTTGACGCGGATTGTCTGGCCAGCAAGAGAGAGCTCGTTCAACACCAGAGCTCGGAGCGGTTGCTTCAACAGTGATGATCAAAATGTACCACCATCTGTTCGTTCCAACGCAGTGCGCTTGACATTGTCTATTTGCGTTGCAAACCAATTCAAGGACCTGCTGAGAAATTTACTGCTTCGTCTCCAAATCTAGCTTGCGTATAAGTTACGCCAGAGCTGGCCATTGGCAGCAGAGAGCTAAAATTAGTGACCCAATTGCATCTGGAAAGGTCCATTTGGGGTCGGTTGACAATGAGCAGCACCGATGCTGGAAAATGTGCTCTGACAGCCAAGGGGTGAGCGGAAGGCTACCCACTGAGTCTTCCCGTTCCCTTCCACCCCGCCAGCAGAATATCAAATTTCTCACACCTTTCTGTCACATGAAGCTATCGTGCGTGGATGTGCTTTACTGCATCCTCTTCGGTGGCGATCAGGTCGATCAGAATGCTTTAGGTGTGCGTGTCTGCGTTGCCGCTCAATCCGGTCCAGTGCCATCAAACATCCTCAGTGTTAGTTTTAGTAGAGCATTCTTTTGACATGCTTCTGTGCATTAATGCAATCTATGGTGGCTCGCTGCGTTTCACAACGCTGGCGTTAGGGCACTTCTTCCCACCCTGCTGCGACTTGTTCAAGCCCCGCGTAGTCCCCCGCGGCTCGCTCCTCTCGTCTCCACCTTCCACCATAACGAAGCTGTCCTCAGTGACTAATTCCCACTCATCTCCAATCTCCTTTATCTCGCCAGCTGTATCCTTCCCTAATCCTGAGTAAGCCAGCACCTATTTTCGAATGCTTCAAATGGCTCACCGCCCTGCCGACCTCGTCGCTTGGCCCTCTTGAGCTTGGCCGAGTTCAGGAGATCCTCTAGTCCAACCGACTGTACTTTTCCAGCCGGCTTATCTTCTCGCGTCCACAACAGCCTTTCGGAAGCCCAGCAGTGTTCCGCATCCGCCCATCCCTCGCGGACCTCTCTCAGCGCCTTGATGCCTTCGGCGGCCTCGGCCTCGGAGTCGAATCGACGCTGAATGCGAATCTTCGCAGTGGGCTGAGTGTCGTAGTAATGGAGCACCGAGAAGTGGTTTCCGTAGTCGGGCCCTCGATGGCGATGGCTGCGGGGAGATGGGCCGTCATGCTGGAAGCGAACCGCTGTTGAGATATGTGATTGACTGACAATTCCACCAGGGAATGAGTGGAGATGTTGCATACTTACGCCCAAGAAGGGCTGGTCCGGTATGCTCGTGCTGCAACATGCGTGCTGGAGGAATAGGTCGCGATCGGGCGGTAGCGGTTGGCTGCAAACATGAGATCCGGAGCTCGGCGAGCACCTGTCGATGTGGGTAGAGATAGCAAGGCCTTAGCTGGAGACTTGTAACTTTTCTGTGACCCCGTGAGTCAAGACATTTCATGCGTTGGCTGCGAGCTGTGAGCGGGATGCGATGACTCTGAAAAGGGGAGCCAGCCATGCTTTTATTTCACTTCATTGCCGGCGACAGCCTGGAAAATATTCAATGATTTATCAAATAGTCTGTAAATTCTGTAATTTTGTACGCTAAGTCTATAAGTCGCATGCAGAGCAATGCGACGCTGAGTTCTTCAAGTGACATGCATGGCCCTAATACTCTCTTCTTCAGTTTAGTTCTAATCCACTCCTCCTCATCACTCGTCATCCAGCTCAGCGTAGTGCCTGTAGAGACCCATCGAGTACTTCTGCCGGCGGTCGCTGGAAAGGTACGCCTTCAGACGCGGCCGCTCCTTGACACGCTCGTAGTGAGCCGAGAGCAGCTTGTACTTGGGAAGCTCCTTGGCCAGAACTTTCGGGAACTTGATGAAAGCACGTTTTATCTCAGCGTCGGTAAGTCGTACGGCAAATGACGTCAAGACGTACAGCGAACTTGAGACCGTCAACGACCTGGAACAGGGTGGTGTCGGCGTAGGAAATGTCGGAGCCGACGAGGAAATGCGAAGACGACGCGGAGTTCTGCGCGAGGACGCGCTCAAAGTGTCTGAAGAGGTCCATTGGCTTAGTTCAGTCAATCGAAGAGCGTGGGACTGGCATGAAATGTGAGACGGACCCAAAGAACTTGGGGATACGGTTCTTGCGGAAGTCCTCGGCCTTCCGTTTCGACTCCTCCTTCTGGTCCTCGTAGCTGGATGTCCAGAGATCAGTCCCTGCTATCAAACATTGCCCGTAGTCACTCACTAGAGCCCAACGGCGACAGGGTGGCTGTATGAGCGTGACGCTGTCAGCGATAAGCATTCACGGGGGTGCTGGACTGTACGTACTGCGTGTCGTGCGCCTCATTGCTCAGGTCGAGGATGGTGAGCGTGACCTGGTTAACGTGGAGCTTTCCAGCCTCCTCCTCGGGGACGAGGCCGAGACGCGGGCCGAGGTAGAGCAGGATGTTGGGCGTCTGGCTGATGAGGAGCTTGCCGGAGCGGAGGATGGGCGGCGCAAAGTGAGGTGGGTTGCCATCTGTCACGGAAGGCTGAGCATCAAGAGTAGATGTTTTAAAAACAAGACTCACTCTCATCCTTGAAGTCGGGGGAAATATGCTTCGTGACCTCGTCAACCCCCCCTGGAGTGTCACTGTAGTTCGCACCGGCCTCCTCGAGAGCAAGGCGGATGTATTCGCCGCGACCGGGACTGCAGCATACCTCCCTTCAGCACTCTACACCACTGCATTTTGGAAGCGTACTCACATGCCCGGCCAGTAGATGAGCTCGTACTGCTCCGAGGTCTTCGCCTTCTTGTCGGCAGGCTGAGTGGACATGGTGCGATAAGAGCTGGAAAGGTGGTGTTGGGTGCAAGTTGGATGTGGTTGGAGGATATGTGCCGATGCGCTGAGGGTTCGCTGCTTGCAAAAGCGATGAAGCTGGAAGAACGTCAAGGAGCGCATGCTGAAGGGGTGCACCCGGCCGGTATTTGGGACGCGTCGAGGTGGAGGGTCGATGCCAGGTGACGTCGTTGACTTTCCGTGGGAGTTCCAATCAAGCGAGGTTCAAGACTGCCGCCCAAGCTCACGCAATGCGTGGCTGTAAATGCGACGACAATCTGCAGTCTGCATCTGGGAGGTGCAAGGTGAAGAAATTGTTGAGGGGTGGGCGAAGGTTGGGGTACGCCAACCGCATCAGCCGAGCTGAGGAGGCTGCCGTCGGACGGGATGTCGTCCTCGTCTCGCTCTAGAAAGCTGCATCTTCGCCCTTTGATAAACGCCGGATAGAATACACAGTAATTAAACTTGAACAAGTCTGTGAACCTGGGCAGGCTGGCGCCGCAACCGTGTTGCGATGTGTTAAGTGGGGCCAGAACCAAATGGCATCCCACAAGCATCCAGATGGATAAATTGCTTCGAAGTGAACCGGATTACATAAATTCCAGGGTATGGTCAACACCTCGTTAAATGGAACGCCGTCACTGCCCCTTGCAGCATTATTGCAAGCCTTTGGCTTTCGAAGCTCCGGCCCACTGCTCCTTCCCACCTTCCCGGTAACCCTTCCAGATGAGAAACGTAGCCACGTTGACAATCCACCTCTGACTTGGTATTTTTTTTCCAATAGATAGGCTTGAAAACTTTATACCTAGTGATCACAACCGTGAAAAACCGTTGAACACTGCAGAAATGAATGGTTTGAGGGAATGTGGCAGACGCACAGATGACGGGGTAAGGAAGGGAATGGGCTGTATTCGACTTGAATTTCTGCAGCACAGCTGGCCCATAATACCAGAGTTCATGAATACCAGTCTAGACAAAGGCACTCCTAGCTCGCTCGGGCAAAATATAAGGGGGACCTGCTCATTGCCAACGTGATTGTACACATGGAAAGGTAGTCCGTACTCTGCTCGTCGCTGGCATACTTAGTGACCCATGAAAGCTCGAGTATGGAAATATAGCCCAGAAGTATACATTATGCACGCTATGGCGAATCTGATTAAGCCGGCGCATTGAGCAGTGTCTTTGCCGCCTCGACCATTTTGCTGGGCAGAGCCTTTTCTTCTCCTTTCAACCCCTCTCTCACCAAGTGCGCCACAACCGAAAACGCCATCCCAATTCCCACCCCACCCAACGTAGCCCTTGCCGGTCCGACATGCTGTAGACGCCCGCCACGAATGTGGAGACCTGCGCTAGCGCCGAGAGCAACCGACGGCAGAATGATGGCATCCAGACGGGTTTATGATGCCTTTTGAATGCATGGAATTGTTAGAAGGAAGAGGAAAGGTCTGGTTTCCAATAGAGACATACATTATGAGCCAGCCGGTATGCCCTGTCTCCAACCTCCTCATCGCTCCTGTCCTTCAACGCGCCGGCCGCCACGAGCGCTCCCAGCCGCAGCCCAAGCACGGGTGCTGGACGAGGTTTGAGACGGGTGGAAGATGCCGTCGTCGAGCAAGAGAGAGTAGAACGGTTACTGCCGGCGCGGCGAGAGCCCATGCTTGAGCCGCTGGAGATACAAGGCGTGAGACGTGGCAACGAAGAGAAGACGACAGCCAGAGACGGACTGCACAGGGTGACATGAACAAGCACTGTAGTAGTCTCGGGATAACGAGCGAGGGAGGAGAATGTTTGAGGTCAAACGGTGAATGGACTTTGCGTCTATATAGGGCGACAGGATGCGCCTCGGGCATGCAGACATGCCCGGTGATAAGAATGGCAGGAGGCGTTGTTCGCAAGCCGGGCTGCATGACAGGCCTGCTCTTGATTGTTCATTTACCCTGTCCTGGCGGAAACTTGTAAAGCGCTACAAATTGCAGCGTATTCTGAGGAGAACGGACCGGCTCTAGGCTGATTCTCAGTACTTCCAGATAATGATAATCAGCAGATTGTGCAGCGCGCACGTACGTTTCAGGACAATCTCACAAATGAGAGGCCCAAGCCACGGCCAGGACGGGTACTTTGTTCCAGCTATTCGTAGTAGTATAGTATTGTAAGGTGTTGTTGGACCACTGTGAACGGACGCTTCCCAATTCACTGTGTCCAGAGTCAGCCGCGCAAGATCAGGTGGAGCCTGTAGCCTCGACGAGGTTGAAATGAGAGGTCCTACTTTATCGGATCCGAGCACGAGAACACTTTCGATGGCACCGACTTCTGTGCGATCGCACGTCTACACGGTACGCCAGTGGACCGTTGATGCACCCGCGTTGTGTCGCAGGTGTGGCCAGTCGAGAGCACCATAGCACTTCGTTTCATAGAATTATGGATTGATTATGACGTGCTCATACTTTCCAAGCCACATGAAAACACTCGCGGACTCGCACTCTGCCAGATCGACAAGATGCAGCAGTCGGAGAGTCGAAACTCGCCGCCCATTGCCACGACTGGTTACCCCTTTCAATTCTCCGCCAGCTTCCCGTTCAAAACTCTGCGGTGGTCCCTTCAGGAGGAAGAAGGAAGAACAAAACACGTAGACTCACGAACTGCAGTCTGTGCTCTGCAACGAAAAGCCGAGGTCAGCCGGTTGATCTTGCACGTGACAGCGCGCTCGTATCCCCAGACCCTTTCATCCCCAAACCCTTTCACACCCGTCTTCTTGTTGTCCATCACATCTCGAGCCTTGCTATACTGACGTTCACAATTCGATCGGAAGTCTTTGTCATCGAGCCAGCTCGCATGACCACCTATCGCTTTCGCTCCGCGTCCGGCGACGTCGACCTGGAGCTCAGCCCCTCCGTGTCCTCGGCAAGCGGGCGAGCTGCGGATCCTATATATTTGCTCGATGTAGAAGATCCAGAAGTCGTACATGATCTGGCAGAGGGGCAGTCCAACCTTGTGTGCGTCCTGTCCATTTCCCTTCCGTCGTTGACCGCTGATTCGAACCACCATCACTCCAGTGGCGGATACCAACCGAGCTTCGTGCGTGTTTCAGCACGTCCAGCGGAGAGATCGCAGCTTAGCATCACCGCTGCCAGACATCAGATCCGCTGCGTGCGCTCGCGCAACTCGGATCTTTCTACACAGGCGAGGGATGGCGAGGGTACAGGTGCAACGTCTTTGGTACATACCGTCTTCCCCAGACGCTGAAAGATATCGTCACGAAACAGGGGCTACATCGGCACACCAATTCTATACGCGACCTACTCCGAAGAGACCAAAACATCGCTTCTGCAAAGTACCACGAGTATGTGCGTCTGGGTGTCCGCCGGGCGAGTCCGATGCTGATCTGTCCCACTAGTCAAGCGACGTGTCCGTGTCCTCGCCGAGCGACAGCTCGATCGGCTGGCCATCACCGATGAACGGGAGAGATCGGAGCGGATGAAGATCCTTCTTAATCAACTAGAAGATGTGGTCAAGGTTGAAATTGACAAGCTTATCGCGCGGCTAGAGTGCGTGAACTTGGTACATGTTCGCCGTCGGTCGCTAACGTCGCATCCCGTTTGCCCCTTAGCTCCATCTCGTTTCTGAAGTATGTTATTTTTACAACCGCGTTCGCTACGGTAACTGAGTCCCGTACCGGGATGCACTGCAGGACTTTTGCCGTGTCGGTGCAAAACGGGCTCTCGCGGATATACGACAACGGCATTTTCATCAGCCTGCCCGAGGTCGAGATGGTGAGTTGCAATTAAAGAACTTAAACCTTGGATTAGAACTGGCTCACCGTGCTGCTGTTGAAGCTTCGTCGTGCCGCTGCCCAAGCAGCTGAGAACAAACAATCGCTCATTCTGCTACCCTGCCACAAAAGGTACGCGCTGATACTGGCATAGGCCTTCATTCGATGAACTGACCACCTGGACTGGAAGCCACATCGACTACTTGACAATCTCCTGGTTGTGAGTACCTATGAGTACCTCGGGGGGCTTAATGACACGGCGGCAAAGCTGACGCCTTGTTCAGGATGTTCCGACTCGGTCTTGCGGTGAGCCCTCTCAAACCTCCCATTCTGGCGCTATCTCCTGTATAGTTGATTGCTTTCGGTTTTCGCAAATTATAGGTGCCTCACATCGTTGCGGTGAGCAGGACTTTGCGCCTCTCGGCAGGTAACAGATGCTAACAGTTGAATGTACTCGGCAGGGCGAGAATCTCGATCTCCCAGTGCTTGGAAGCATTTTGAGGCGAGGTGGTGCTTTCTTCATTCGGAGGAAGTTCGGCGAAGATCAGCTCTACCCGGTGCTCGTTCGGTAAGCAATACGTATGACCAGTTTTACGCTTCCCTGCTGAACAAAACCTGGTTCGTCAGCGAATACATCGAGCAGCTTCTGGAAAAAGGTAAACAACACCACGTTGTTTTGTCGGCTCTAGGCTGATCGACGGGTCAGGGCACAACATCGAGTGCTTCATTGAGGGGGGTCGGAGCCGGACGGGCAAGTTGTTGTCGCCCAAAGTACTGCCACTATCTCGACTTCCACACCCCGGCAGAACATGCTGACGATCTGTGAAGCTGGGTATCTTGGGCTATATACTGGAGGCAGTGCTCAAGGGTCGGACTCAAGATGCCCTCATCTGCCCCATTTCTGTTCAGTACGACAAGGTGGGTCTGTGTCTGTTTGTGCCCCAAGTGGCTTCCATTTCTGAATGTCAGTATCACCGCAATAGGTTATCGAAGCATCCTCGTACTCGCGGGAACTACTCGGCCAGGAGAAGGAAGCCGAATCGCTGGCGAAGCTGTTCTCAAAGCGGGCTGTTCTCGGGGTGTGTGTCTTCCATCAGCAAGTGTCGGAGGGTATCTGAGCTTACGCTCGCACAGCTTAAACTCGGCCGGATCGATGTTCGCTTTTCTGAGCCATGGTCGCTGCGCGCGTTCTTGGACGAGCACGCTGCCAGTCGCAACGCTTTCCGCTCGGAGGACGCACCACAGTTCGACGTGTCGAGAAGCGAAGGGGACAGGGTCGCGCTGCTGCGAGCGCTTGCATACCGCGTGCTGGGCGACATCGTGCGTAACACGTTCCTCGGTGCGACGAAGAGCTGCCCGTCTTAATTCTGCCCAACAGAATGCTGCATCGGTCGTCATGCCCGCTGCCTTGGTGGGCACGGTACTTCTCACGCTGCGGGGCAGAGTACGTGGTCGCTTGTCTGTTCTCTGTCCCATGTCCACCGCACCTGCTGACTATCGCACAACATTCTGAAGGGGGTAGGCAAGAGCGAGCTCATGAGGCAAGGCGGACCAGCTACGCAGTTTCACAAGACCGCATCACTGACCGCACTCTACAGGCGTGTGGATTGGATCAAGAGCGAAATCCTGCGGAAAGGTGGACGCGTGGCAGCATTCGGCAAGCCCACTGAAGAGGTGGTCGACCGGTGAGTGCTCACTGGGGCGGCCCTATGACACACAACTTCACATCCCGATTGCACAGTACCCTCGTCGTGCTCAAGGACCTCATCGGCGTTCGGGACGATCTGTTCGAGACCACCTACTTTGCGCTCAAGCGTTTCGAGCTGTCCTACCTGCGCAATCAAGTAAGCCTCGTCAAAGTGAACCCAAGGACGTTTCGATTGACTTGGATGTGGTCAGGTCGTTCACCACTTCGTGCAAGAGGCCCTGCTGTCCGCGACGTTGTATACGCGCGTGAAAGCAGGGGGCCCTGCGCCTTCACAGCGGATTTCTCGCGAAGTGATACTCTCAGTACGTCAACAGCTTTGCCTTATACAAGACTGCCTCGCTGATATGCTGTTGTTTAGGAAAGCGGATTCCTTTCCTCTCTGCTGAAGTACCTTGAGACATTCACAGTCCGTAGCTGCGCGAAACTGACGTAGTTCCACAGGGACGAGTTCATCTACCCCACGGCACCCCTTGAGGTCAACGTCAACCAGACCATCGAGGCTCTTAACGTACGTATTCTCTTTCTGTCGATACAAGACAAGGAATTTGACATGGAGACTGCAGAGCGACGGCGTTATCACCATTTCGGACGGCCTGGTCGGGCTGTCCGATCAAGAACGAGAAGCGGGTCGAGAGCGTTTCGATTTTTTCCTGTTCCTCATCTGGCCTTTCATCGAGGGATAGTGCGTCAATTCTCGTTTCTCTGCGTTACGGAGCCTGCTGATGGACGGAAAGTTGCGCAGCTGGTTGGCGGCGGTCAGCTTGTTCGCGCTCTTGGGTGAGGAGACGCCCACCGAGCTGCTCTGGGTATCGGAGAAGGACTTCAGCACCCGCATTCAGGCTTTCGCGTACGCAGTCCACTTTGAATCGCACCTCGAATAACGCCACTCAATGGGCGGCTCCGTCTCTTCAGGAAAACGCTTTATTACCAGGTTGGTAATCTTATGCACAGCTGTCATCCATGTTCGTTAAAATTGACATACTTTTTTTTCGTCAGGGCGACCTCTCGTATCTGGAAGCCGTCAACACTGCAACGCTGTCGAACGCGCTCGCTCGGCTGCAAGCGATGGGCGTCCTCCTGTCGCGGCGCAGCACGAAGCTCAAGAAGTCCACGGCACTAATCGCGCTCAACCCCGAGTGGGATCGTGAGCGCATCTGGGGCTTCGTCGAGAGGCTCGGAACGTTCCGGAGGTGCGTTCCAAGCACACGTAGCTCGATCGCTGTCATTTTCTGAGTTTTCTGCTACAATCAGAGAGGGCAAGAACCGGAGGGACAGTGCGACAGGTACGCGAGCTTTTGCATTTGTTAGCATGAGGTTTGAAAGCTGACTGTGACACTGAGCAGTTTCGACGCGCGTGCTCGGGCTGGCGCAGCAGATCTCTCCGCCCGTGTTGGAGCGGGAACCGTGGGGAGCGCAGGCGGAGCAGGCAAGGCTGTAACTCTGCAAACACTTTTTGGGAAATGTTTGAATTGCTGTCATGCTCTCAAGGAAAGGCGCACAGCGCATTGCCTTGCTCTCTTTGGGTGGCTCCGAGCGCGCTCGCTGCGGAGCGCGAGATGGCAGCGAAATTCACGGATAGATCACATTGACAAAGGCGCACTGCAGAATATGGGCTTCGGTGCACGCGTTGTGTGGATCAGCGCCGCTGACGAACAGGCGCTGCAGTGCGCGCGATGGAGACTGGCCCATGCAGTTTGAACAGCAGCGCCTGCTTATACCAGCTTGTGCCGTCATGTTCCTTGATCTACAGATTGTTTGGACCCTTAAGATTCCAAGATATGCCTGTATAGCTCTCGTTCCGACCTTCGAGCCTCTCTGCACACGAAAGCAATTGGACGTTCAGTTCATTTTCATCCCCGCCCCTCAAGAGAAGGCAATTCAGAGGTACAGGCGAGGGTCGTTCAAGTTTTAGGGATAAGGAATAAGCGAAGGGTAAAAAATGTCTAGTTTAGTTGCCGGGGCGGTTGCGCGGGCCGCCGGGGACGACGAAGAGGTCGACGAACTCGTGCACGGGCGTCGCCTCGAGCTTCTTGGCGTCGGAGACGAGGTCGACGATCCTATTCGTGAGGAAGTTCAAAGTCAGTACACCCGGGAAAAGACTGGAGCGCGAGGAAGACAAGGCGAGATGGGGAGCGGGAGAGTCGGAGACGGACTTCTTCTGCTGCTCCTCCGCGAACCACGGCGCGATGTGGCGCTTGAACTTAGCCTCGAGGAGCGGGGTGCCCTCCTGGCGGCGGCGCTTGTGGCCGACGGGGTACTCGACGACGACCTCGTCGAGCACGGTGCCGTCGTTGAGCGTGACGGTGAGCGCGTTCCCGATCGAGCGCTTCTCCGGCTCGTGGTAGTCGACGCTGAACTGCTTGTCCTCGACGCAGCGCATCTTGGCGCGCAGCGCGTCGATCCGCGGGTCCGAAGCGACCGCGTCCGTGTAGTCCTCGGTCGTCAGGCGCCCGAAGATGAGCGGGATCGCGACCATGTACTGCGGAAAGGGGGAGATGCGTGAGTTGGGAGGCACGCAGGCGGCTGGGGGGAAAGCAGGAGGCGGAGACCCACCTGGATGGTGTGGTCACGGTCGGCGAAGTTGGCAAGCGGGCCCTGCTTGTCGATGATACTGTTTGAAAGCGATCATCAGTAAACCACACACCCTCGCTTGGTAAGCGGACAGAGCAGACATACCGGATGGCAGCCTCCTGCGTACGAATGACAACCTCCTTGATATCCTCCGCAGTCTTGCCGCGCTTCTTCAGCTCAGCGAAGAGCTTGTGCGCGCACTCGACAGCGGTCTGATGGCAAGAAAAAGGCCAAGGCAGATAAGCATCGCAACTAAGACGGGCGAGACGGAAAGCACGCACCTGAGCGTGGAACTCCGCGGGGTAGGAGATCTTGAAGAGGACGTTCTCCATGATGTACTCGGTGTATGGGCGCTGGAACTCGAACTTCTTGCCCTTGAAGAGGACGTCTATACGGCAGTTCCCGTACCACCAAGTCCCTCTAATCAGCTTTATTCCTTCCTGTCAAGGTAAAAGCTCGCAAGCGCACCGTAGAAGCCCCAGGTCTTAGCGCTCAGGACGGAGGGGTAACCCATCTCGCCGCGCTGAACGAGGAGCGCGAGGTTGACTGCGCGCGAGCACGCGTCGCCGGCGGCCCACGACTTGCGCGAGCCGGTGTTGGGCGCGTGGCGGTACGTGCGGAGCGACTGGCCATCGACCCACGCCTGCGAGACGGCGTCGATCGTCTGCTCACGGGTGAGACCGCTGCAGGGTGTGCGAGAAGAACAGGTCAGTTTGCGGCTGCGGGAAGGCGAAAGGTAGATGGAAGACGGACAGAAGCTTAGAGACGACGGCGGTGGAGGCGACCTTGACGAGGACGACGTGGTCGAGACCGACGCGGTTGTAAGAGTTGAGGAGCGCGAGGCCACCCTGGATCTCGTGCGCCTGGATCATGGCCGTCAGGATGTCCTTGACGGTGAGGGGCTTGCCAGTGCGAGAGAGGTAGTCCTGTCATCGCGGGCTCAAGTTCGGCGCATGCAGGCAGAAAAGCATCGCAACAGGACCAGGAAGACGCACAGCGACAGCGAGGATGGCACCGAGATTGTCGGACGGGTGACCCCACTCGGCTGCGAGCCAGCAATCGTTGCTATCCACCAAACAACATATCAGTTTCTGTTCTCCATCCCCAGAGGCACGAGAGCTCCATGGATGAAAATACGCACAAATCAAGCCACCGGATGGCAGTGCCGATGTTGAACGCAGCGCGGACGGGGTCGAGCTCGAAGTCAGTGCCGGGCACGCGAGCGCCGTTGGGGACGACGGTGCCGGGGACGACGGGGCCCATAAGGTTCGCGCAGCCCTCGAAGCGGAGACCCTCGAGACCGCAGCCGAGGGTGTCGATCAGGCAGAGGCGCGCGGTCTCATAAGCGAGGGGGGAGGTGATCTTGTAGTTGTGGACGTAGTCGGCGATGTCTAAAGGACACTGCAGTCAGTGTCGTGTCCTAGATAAAGCTGGGGTGTAAGCTCACCCTGAAGCTCCTGGTCGGGGGCCTGCATGGGGGAAAGAGTCAGTCGAAAGGCCCACAGAGGGCTACAAGGACACGCCGCGCACCGGACGGGTAGCGTCCTCGCCGTGAGCAACGGAGGCCATCGTGCGCTTGTTGTTCTGGAGGAAGTTCTTGGGGGCGACGTTGGAGGTGCGGAGGGCGTTCTTGAAGGCGGCGACGTTGGCGGGGCCGACGCGGGAGAAGGAGCGTGCGGCGAGGGCGGGGGTGGCAGAGGAGGGCTTGGTCGCGGTGCGGCGGAGAGCGGTGCGGAGAGTCGACGCGGACATGACAGGGGCTCGAGCGGGCTGTTTTCTCTGCGACAGTTGCTGATGCAATGAGCACAGTCGGCGTAGATTTGTGTGGATTATAAAGGGAGGACGAGGTGCGGGAGCGAAGGGGAAGGTCGAAGACGCTCCGCGCTGGCGGGGAGCGTAATAGCGCTCTCCGGCACACTCACGTGCCGGTTGACCGGTCCGGACTGCGGCGAGGCAGATCGAGCTGGCGCACAGAACCAGCGGTCTTGTTCGGATCCGCGGAGTATTGACGGCTTTCGGTGGAGCTTGTGGCGTTGCAGAAGGAGCGATCGAAGCCTGTGCGCGCAGGCGGGAGCAGCAGCCGTGCGCAAGCCAGTGCGAGCGAGGCCTTCGCAGGCTTTTCCCGCTCTCCCACTCTGTCCAAAAGTACTAGTCGAACTCGGTCCGACTCTTGTCAGGCCTGGCTGCCAGGTGGGTATGATGGAAGGGCCTCCACTTGGCAACCACTTGCAAACAAGAAAACAAAAGTGTGTAGGGATGGAGAGGTACACAGAGTTGACGCCTGAAAGGAAGAAGAGCTAAAAGAGAATGACCACTGCAGGGCTCGATCCTGCGACATTTTGCGTGTTAAGCAAACACTCTACCAACTGAGTTAAGCGGCCG
>JTLS01000303.1:0-22077 GCA_000826855.1 Basidioascus undulatus | reverse complement strand
TCCCCGTGTGCCTCAGTCGGACGACCCCCGCGTTGCAGCGGACGTCTCCCGCTGGATCGCCGCGTGCAAGGAGTGGGTCGTTTTCCATATTCGGCCATTTAGTACACACCAATGTGTGGGCTGACTTCGGTCCCAATTCTAGGCTTGTGGCGGGTGTTGTGGAGTGGTAGTGCGTGGCTCATGTATCTGGAATGTCGAACATCTACTGACCTCACTGACCTCACTGCTCGCATAGTTATCGCTCGGGTCGGTACTTCTTCGACGACAACAAGGACGCTCGACGGACAGGACTCGTCAAGGTCCTTCCCCGACGGGTGGAAGCCCCTGTTAATGTTGCCGCCCTCGCTCAATCCGCGGAGAAGGAAGAGAAGCTAGAGAAGGAATACTACCAGGACGTGTACAGCTGTGATTCCAGAAGCAGCAGCAGCAGCGCCCGTCCAGAGCATGCCGCGGTTCCTGTTTGCTCTGGTTGCCAGATTGTTTAGTTCTTTTTCCACCCTCCTTAGCTTCACGTTCCCGATGTTCATCTTCTGTACTGTCTCGTTGACCGAAACATTGCACGTCGCACGGCGGTGCGCGCCTATCAACTTCCGCGTGCTTGAAGCGTCAGGGAAATTACTTTCGCAATTATGTGTTTGCGCTTAAGGCCTTTGTAAAGAGCGCACCCATGAAATTAATGAAAATTAATGATGTTCGAATGGATGCAGTGCAGGTCGTACTGCAAACTGAGGTCGGGACTTGCGGGAGGCGTCGCCTGCATACTCCTGGTCCCTAGCGTTGATGGGCCGTAGCGCTTCCCCTTCCTCGATATCGCTCTGAGAAATCTTCGCAACGTCCCTGTGGGGGCTGTGGGCTCTATTATGCACCATGCTGGTCGTGACAGCAACGTGACAGCCCAGGCAATCCAGATCTTACGAGCGGCGTCATCGTCTGCAAGTGACTGACTGACAGCTTTCTACCTGGCAGCTACCATTAAGATCTATACAACACAATGGCTATCCGGAATTATATTGATCGCGGATCTCGGTGGGCCGTCCGGTTTTATACAGTCACTGAGCATCACCCTCTCCAGCTCACGCTCGTGGACGTTGTTCTTAGAGATCCAGTTCACATTTTGAGCTGGGAGCGTTGCATTCTCAGTGTCTATAAAAATGATACTTGAATATTATCAGCATACCGTACGGAAGTTTCAGACAGGAAAGAAAAGCGCGCACCGTTTGTGATCTGCTCCAGCCAGTATAGCCGACCAAGCGATAGGCAGGCTGAGGGTTGCAACATATATCAGCAGAACAAACATAGAAGACCCTCGGTCAAAGTCTCCGCTCACAAGCCAGTATAGCCCTTGTCGAACTGATCTTCCGCGAAGTCCTTGGCGTTTCAAATCAAGCATGAGACTACTGGTCGGCACAAGACATGTACTGAGGGAAAAGGGACACACAGTGATAGCTTGCAGCGCCCGCCCGTTGATGTAGTCGCCTGCCTGGCTGCCAGTGAATGATATGATTAGCGACACCCGAGGCATACCGTAAAACTTGTTTATACTTGTCATGACGAAGATGATGAGCACTTATTCTCTGTCACAGCCGGTTCAGACTCACATCAGATGCAGCGTGTAATGGGGAAGTCGGTCCCTGCACTGAACTCTCGTTTGACTCCCTCAAAGAACACTCGAGTCTCAAGGTTCTTATTTAAGTATATGTAATCAGTATTGAGGTTCGATCCATCTACAACTTTGACAGTACTCATATCCGCAGAATAATAGATTGAAGAAATGATCAATCCCATCACGACGCCCGGCTTGTTGGCCGCAATGTTGAGAGCGATTATGCCACCGGCTGATAATTTTTATCAGACCATATGTAGCTTAATAATTGCAAGCAACTCACGGCCGGGCCCCCAGAAATAAGCCTTGCGGGCTAAGGCACAATTGTGAGCTCACGAACAACAACGAGAAAGGCCCAGGCCTGCAACCACTCACTTCTTCGATACCGAGAACTTCCAAAGCCCGAAATATTGTCTTGGAAATTGTGTTGCATGGATACTCTCCTGTGAACGGTGGAGTACACGTCTTGCGTTCGTAAGGCATGTCGAAGGCGACCTTCAGGCGCCCGACCCGGTAAGCAGGCTGTCACAAAACTCAAGTCTGTGATAACGAACCAGATTGCATTTGGAATTTAAAAGTGGGTCTGCGAACTGCGGCATGCTGCAGAATACGTGTAGATTGTCATGAGTAAACATTGTACTCGCAGAAAAGTTGGTGCCACATCTGAGCGGACGTACCAGCTGTTGACCGCGAACCGACATTAACCATTCTGCATCAGCATCAGCGACACCTTGGCCCGCAAAGTCGAACCCACAAGGAGGCATCTCGGGCGCTTTGACTTGGGATGCTGGGTGTTAGGCAGTTGGCTCATTCCTTCCTCACTGGATGACCATGCGCACTGGAGAAAGGCGATGGTGGTCCGGCTCTTGTCCTCCTCGAAGGGAAAGCGGGTGTAATAAAGCGAAAAGCCGTCTGCGAGATGCAACCAAGGCATTGTGTAGGCGTATCCGATGTTGGAAATACAAGATTGAGATACGAAGACCAGATGCAAGGTCAGCAACGGCAAGAGCAACAGCGGCACAAGTTGAAAGAGGGCGAGCGAGATAACGGCACGGTACCTCGACTGCTTTTGAGCACACCTACTCTGGACCCTTGCGGATGTTTCACAGAATCAAGAAGATCCATGGGCACCAACAGGATTCGTCGTTCCGCGTTCTTCGTCCACATGCAGGTCCGCGTGCGAGCCGCAGTTGGTGTGCTTGGGCAAAGCACTGTAAAAGCACACTTTCGCCGCGACGAAGCCCAGAAACAACTAACAGCTATGGCCTACTCCCTTATCGTCATGATTTCTATTGACCTGTTTCACGAGCGCTGCCAGGCGACATCTTGAACCATCAGGAATCGACAGCTTTCTTGGCTGGTTTGCGGCTCTGCGCCATTCCTTGCCAATCCACTTGCGGGATTCCGCACTTGCAACTTGCTGAAACCCATACTTTTCATCCATAGATTGCAACCGGGTCCGTCAGTTCAAGAGGTGGTATCACTGAGCGCCATGTGGATACTGCTTTCCACCCGTCGGACCTGAACGCATGAACCCCTTCAGTTCCCCGAAGCCGACGCCGAAAACGGGGTTGGAGACTCGCTCCGTCTGTCATGGCATTCCATGTGCCCACAATACCAGCCTCCACTTGAAAAAGGAACTTGAAAAATGGGTGATTTACATCAAAAAGAGGACTGCAGGGAAACGCAGAGTCGGCGAACTGCAAAGACTGATGCTCAGGCAGGCACGCAGAGCGCTACCGTAACTTTAAACGGAACCCGAGACCGAAACCTTTCAGCTGACGCGATGTAGACCTGCATACGCCTGCTTAGTACGTGTCAAACGTTGCAATATCCGGTAAGGGTCACTTCCGCTCCGAGACTCGGTACAGATCACTTCCGCTGCGAGACTCGGTACTGATCACTACCGCCGCGAGGCTCGGTACAGATATCTTCCGCCTCGAGATCCAAGATTCGGTAGGGAGCTCATCCTCTGCGAGATTCTGAAAGTCAAATCAGCCACATTCACCATCGCAGAAGGTGAGGGACATGTAGCGAATCCCTTGAGTCTCTGTGAAGTATTTGAACATCGAGGCTCGAAGGGCGTGGCATTTTCGCCCGTCGCTCTTCCTCCTCCATTAGGTTTCAACTCACGCAGTCATTCATCCATCTACCCGCAACAATGCACCTTCCCCAGTCATTCGTCTTCCCCGACTGCACTGCACTGCTGCGGGGCTGGAGGGCCGCCCAAAACCCGCATCTTGAGTGCGTGCGGGCAACTTCACATGCGTGGATCTTCAGGTGAGCGAGACGAAGCTGCAACTTGCTGTGCATGGAAAGTGTGCTGAACCCTGCCTCATCTAACAAACACAGCTACTGCACCTTCTCCAAGAAGGACAAGGCATCCTTCATCAAGCATGACTTCCCGTCTCTAGCAGCATGGTTTATGCCGGACTGTTCGGCAGAGCGGTTGAGGACGCTGTCGGACGAGACCTGCCAGGTGCGCATGAGTGACAAGTTTCAAAGATGATCGAGATCTGATGCGGCTTCCTCTGCAGGCTTTTGTATGGGATGACTGTAAGCTCAAAGAATATTTCCGTTTTCTGGGAACTTCTGACTAGAGGACTTCTTTCTTTGGCCTCAGTGCTGGATGACGGGATCTTGACCCACGATGTCGATGCTGCGCAAGCGCTCCATGACCAGGTTGTAGAGCTGCTTTCGTAAGTTCTCTTCTTCATTTATTCAATAATGTGGCACAGATCACTCATGTCCCGCCACAGCCTTCGTCCTGAGGAGATGCAAGACTATGAGCCCAAGCGAGACGTCCTGAAAGCCCTCAAGGACTACTTTTTGCGGTTCTGTGTTGATACCAACGAGCGTGAGTCGTTCTCACCATGGCCTCTTCACTTTGCCGAAAGTCTGACGCAAGGTGAGGTCCGGCGTACAGTCACGCAACGTCGTTACGCCGCCTGCGTTATCGAGTATAGCGAGGCCACCACGCGACTATTGAAAGAACGCGTAACGGGCGAGGGCGCTGCCGTCCGGACCGTCGAGTCGCACATTCTCGACCGACGCCTCACCGGTGGACCAATGCCCCCTATCGGTGAGTGAGACCTGAGGGCCCTTGCTTCTACAATGTCGCTGATATGCAGGACATAGTTTTCATCGAGTGAGTGGGTGGGCTCTGAGTGGACAGTCTCTGCACACGCACTGGTGTCCTCACACAAATATTTGCTCAACAGGTATTGTTACGGGCTCCACATTCCCGACCATCTCTGGAACCACGAGTCTCTTATCGAGATTCGCAACATGGCAAGCGATCTTATCTGCGGGTGCGCTGCAGTGGCTGTCTCCTTCAACGATTTCTTGCACTGACCCACCCAACCGCGGCATGCAGGCTCAATGACCTATTCTCCTTCAACAAGGAACAGGTATATATTGCCTGTCTCATGTCCTTTCTCTTTCTTACTCGTTTCGGTCCTGACCCACTTAGCGAACCTGCAGGCGGTCGGGCAAACGGACAACATTGTGTGGCTCTACCTCGTTCAAGGGCTCAGCTTGCAAGGAGCCATCGATGCGTGTACCGCTCTGGTCACCGACCAGGTGGATCGCTTTCTGGCGGCAGAGCAGCGTGTGCCTCAGTCGGACGACCCCCGCGTTGCAGCGGACGTCTCCCGCTGGATCGCCGCGTGCAAGGAGTGGGTTAAATTTCCACGTCTGCCGACACCAGTGTGTGTACTGACTTGTGGGTGGATTTCAGGTTGGTGGCCGGTGTGGTGGAGTGGTAGTGCGTATCTGTCGTGTCCCCGCATTTCGGAGACTTACGGACCTGGCTTACCTCCCCACTCGCATAGCTATCGCTCGGGTCGGTACTTCTTTGAGGACAACAAGGACGCTCGACGGACAGGCATCGTCAAGGTCCTTCCCCGGCGGGTGGAAGCCCCTGTCAACGTCGCCGCTCTTGCTCCACCTGCCGAGAAGGATGATAAGCTAGAGAAGGTGTACTGCCGGGACGTGGACAGCTTTGATTCGAGCAGCAGCAACAGCGCCCGCCCGGAGTCCGTCAAGGCCCCCGAGGCTGATGCTCTAGTTGCAATATTGTTTAGGCTGCGTCATACTTCCTGCTAAATATTTCCCCTTCCTGGTTCCCTTTTCTTTTTGTAGACTGTCTCGTTGAAACGTTCCATGTCACCTGGCGCTGTGCGCTTCCGCTTGCTTGAAGTGCTTAGGCCGTCTTTGTTTGTTGGCACAAGGCCTTTGAGAGGCACAGGAAAGTACCACTACAGACGGCAATTGAGCCCGCTGCTTTTGAGTCGACGCAGTCCAGGTCTATTGCACGTTGAGGGCGAAAGTACTACCGCGGCCGGGCGGCGCCATCTTCAACACGGATGGGCTAATGCGCTTCGTCGTTAGTCGATGTCGCTCTGAAAACCTCCGCTTTAGACTGTCAGATTGGCTGTCTAATTCAGCATATTCAGTACCCCTTGTGGGTGCATTTAGAGCAAGCTCCCTATTGAGCAAACCCTCTAAGGAGCACCCGACGCAGGTTGTCGCCAAAGGAAACATGGTGAACTGAGGTTGTGACCCAACAATTCGGAAAAGGCCAGACTCGCATCCCCATAAAAGCACACTAATGCAAGAGCTGGAACAGTGGGCATCTGAGTCATCAGCCTGTAGCTCGCCTATCGTACGGCCTCCTCCTCGAGACACCACGTCAAGAGATGCTCAACTCATCACACCCATGAGCCCGACCATCAGTGCACCCGTGTATTTTTGAGGGACCCCACCCATACGCTAATGTCGCCGGACACATATTCACCACCCTTCACCTCAGAACGGCCTATGGTGCAGCTCCCTGTGCTCAATCCACTCCTTTTTATCCTCCATGCGCCTCTCCGTCTTGAGCGCGATGTGCTCCTCCTCCTCGAGCTGGATCTGCTGGTCCACCACAGCCCCTCGAGACGGATTATGGCCTTGGTTGACAGCAGCGTCGGTGGGACGCTTGATCTGTGCCCGCTCCCTCGCCTGCGACTCCATCTTTGCATTCGTGTGGAGGACGTCGGCGAGAGGCGACGGTTCTGTGCGCTGCCGAATCTTCGAAGAGCCCAGAGCACGTTCCTATCAACTCCCCAAAGGTCAACTTACGTTTCATACACTGTGTACCGAAGGGATTTGTGCACATGGTCTTCGTCTCTGCTGCCCATTCCACGCCCAGTATTGTGCTGCCTGTGCGAATGATCCGGCGGATGCTGGGCCCTGCCAGCCTCGTATTCAGCCTCTCCCTGTTTCTAAGAACGAGAAAGACCCCATCCAAATACCTGGGGAACTCAGTATCTGTTGTCGACATGAGACGTGGGTCCATAGCGTGCATCAGCTTCATGCGGGCGGACCGGCTTGGCGCAGCTGAACTTACCAGCTTTGGCGGTGGTGGTCATCGCCGTCTTGGGAACTTCGCTGACATCGTTGGTGTGAGGCATTTTGGTAACTTGTACTGGAGCGCTATGCGGAATGGAGTGCTTGTTGAGGCTGCGCTCCCGACGGGCAGACCATCCAGGGGGACGCAAGCAAAGCGTTGCATCACCCACTTTCACTCGCAAGCCAGGCTCGTATCTGCCTCGGCCCAGTGGCTTTTGAAATACTATTAGACACTAAACGTACCTGATTTCGAGATTTCTAGTCCCCCAAGTCATAGCTCTTTCTCCCAGCAAGCCTTCGGGGCAGATCGGCGGGCTTACATTGCGCTTTTTTGTGTTTGCCAGCATATAGCCTGTTCGCATGACCAAATTTGGACAATACATTTAAAAAATACAAGGTAATCATCAGGTACTTCATCCTAACCAACGCATCAAGAGCAGCGTGTTGGGGGCGACATTTCCCCCCATCCGCGTCCCCACTGTCTCGCACGGCTGCTGAGCACCCAAAGTTCCTTAAGCAGGAATTTTATGTTTATAGATGGTCTCTCCATATGTTAAAAAATCCCACTTTCTGCCCTTGATACGGCGTAAAACTGATTTTAGGTTTGTTGGCATGCAAACCGATGGTGGTACCCGCGACTGTCACCGCCGTATTCGCTGGCTTACGCTTCAAAGGGCCTCTGACCCCAATTAAATAACGAGATGTACCAGAAATGCCTTCTGATTTAGAACTTCAGTATTGGTGCAATCTATCCCAAGGCTGTTGCGTCCTCCAACATCACAGGGCGGAATACTCGCAGGTTTATCTCTTCAAGCTGCTCAAGATCATATTTAGGTTTAGAGATTTGCAACCCGGGTGTTTTATTACTTGTGCTAAAGATTGTTGTTTTGGCCACAAGCCCGCCCAGTCGCAACATCTGCACTGTAACGCCTATACGGTCCGGTATGGCCCTGTCTTAGATGTTGACCCCTCGTGTACTTCAGTAATCAGTTTGGCCATTATAACTGTAGTGCACAGGAAATTTACCTCTCTCTTTAATATAACGAAATAGCCGTAAGGGCGAGGTGTGGTTACAGAGCGACACAACGCTTGGGTGGGTGAGGACCGCAAATGGGCCAGGACCAGTGTTGACCAGTTGACTTGCACCTCCTCATCGTACGCCGTCACTCGGTCATATCCGCCAGCCTGGCCCTTCTAGACTCTTCGAAGCAAGCCGTTTCTATCAGAGGTGGTCGACTCAAGCCAATCAAGGGACTCTCGAAAGCAAGGTGTTTGTCACTTCATAAATTCATTAACCCTTCGTTAAGCGGCCCCGTTCTTCTTCAGCGCCTCCTCATCCTCCTTCTGCAACTCCTCATCCACCTTGGCCCCCTTCGACGGCTCGTTGCCATGGCGGACTGCCGGCTCAGTGGGCTTGGTCTGCGACGCGTTCCGCTCCTCCGCCTTTTGCCGGTCGTCCTCCTTAGACGCGTGACCCAAGCGGTTCGCAATCGAGCGCTGGTCGTTGGAGTCCTGATGAATATTATGCCGTGTCAGGTTACAGTCTCGGAGGAACAATGTGTAAAGAAGTAACACACGAGGAGGTTGTGAGACTCATCCTTGCCCTGCTCATAGCGCTCGCCGTGCTGGCGGTGAGAGTGGTCAGGCAGCTGGTTGTCGGTCCTGGATGCAGTAGTCAGCACACTTGGTTCCCGTCGAGTATGCTCTGCATACACCTACTTCGCCCACTCCTGCAATGACCAGCACTAATGTCAGTTGCAGTGTCCCATGTGCGAGAATGCGGAAGACACCAGAACACGAACCTGGTCATGCGTCGAGATGCCGGTCATGGTGAAAGTTGTGATTGAGATAGAGAGTTGGGTGGGTAAGCGTGGTTGGTAGAGCGATTTTCTGATGGTTGTGCGAGTAGGCTGATGTGTGAGAAGAAAAGAGGCAAGCGATGGCGGCGAGCTCGCTGAAAAGGGCTGCGAGCCGCACCGAACATGACATCACTTCGAGTTGGAGCAGTACTTGATCGTCATCGCTGGTGGGCCTACAAGACATTATTGCGTCTAATTGACCAACAAAGCAAATCAAAGTGGCGATGGTGTGTGGAAGTACATCATACGCTCCGCGAAGGTGCTCCGAGGGAGGTCAGACGGACCGACGCAGCGGGACGTGGAGTTCGGAGAGCACAACCGAGGCTCCATCATCGCAAGAGCGCGCAACTCCATGGACTCACGGCAGTCGATGTCCATTGCTTGAGAAACAACTGGAACAAACTGGAAAGATTTCGAAACATCCCCACAGACGATACAGACTGGAGGTAGTTTCTGGTCCGCCCGTGTCTGCCCGCCGGTTGCGCCTTTCGTTCGCGAGAACATTATGATTCAAGGATATCGTGTGCGTCGTAGTAGTACATCAAGCATCAAGTCAAATCATTCATCCCACCGAATCCCTGCCGCCGACTCAATACTCGGCAATCTGCACGGGCTTGCCGACGATCCTACGACTACCGCGCCTCCGCCGGGCAACGAGCGTCTCGGTAGGGGTGTCGAAGAATCCAAAGCCCGTCACTGCATGCCGAACGGTTCAGACTGTCAGCTTGCCCGCGAAGCATAGTACAATTGACTCCTAAAAACGCACAAGTTTCACCCAGAGTGTCCACAGCCTCCTCGTCTTCCTCGTCCTCGTCGCCGAAGGAGAAGCCGTTGATGCCGATGTCAACGATGCGGCCCGTGCGGGCGTCGATAGTGTGGCTGAAAAAGGTCTATCCGTCAGTGCCAAGAAACTTAGATGAAAAGATGTAGGCTCACCCGTAGTGGTCGACGAAGGTGGAACGGCTGTTTGCAGCGATGTGCAGCGAAATGAGCATCCGCTGGACCTCGAGCAGGAACGACTGCAGCGTGTCAAGGAAACGCTTCGTCTGCAAGTGCTTGGACGACGCGCACTAGTTATGTGAAATATCATCAGCATTATTGGCTTTCGGATGAACGATAACATGGAAACGACGCACGACGGAGATCGAGTCGTCCTTGATGATGTACCCGATCCCGAAACCATCGGCAACAACCGGACCGAACCCGAACAAGCGCAGCGCAGGGTTGCCGCAGTTGCTCGTGGACAGAACCGAAGTGCTGGCAACGCCGTAGCCCGGGTCGGTGAAGATGGGGGGCAGCGGCGTGCTTTGGCTGGAAGTGCTTCCGGGCGAGGCCGTCCCGTTGGACTCGGCGATTTCGCGCTGCGCCATGCAGTAAAGAGCGTAGAGATGCCTATGTCGAGCATCATTAGATTGTTGCTCGGATTTTGGATGGGAATTCCGGACTCACCGGTCGTGCCCGAGACCCTGCGCGCACTCCTTCGTGAGTTTCGTGTGTGAATTGCAGGCCTCGCGCAGCGCCTTGATCTTCTCGCCGGCGGCTACATCGGAGCAGAAGGCCTAGAAAGGGCGGGTTGTCAGCGAGCCGCACGATAACGCGAAAAGAGGCAGAATGCTACTGACCTGGACGAAGTTGACACTTTCGGGAGTCACAGTGCGGATGGCCTCGGTGCGGCCGTGCAGGAAAGACTTGGTCATCGCGGGCTCGTACGTGCACTCGATGCGACCTGCAACAACAGACTTTTAGCCAACGATTCGGGTTAGATTATGCCGAGTCTCCCGTACCATACAGGTTGTAGTACCTGCGGATATGGGATGCGTCAGCTGCTGAGCAACGGAGGTGGAAGCGGTACGGGAACGCACGCAGCCTGGAATGCCATCTGCACGAACGCATCGGGGCTGAAGCCGTGGCGGGTGATGAAGCCCTTCCCGTAGTGGTCGAACCTGTTCATAGAAGTCGCGTTCAGCTCCATCGCACGCTGATAAACCCGCTCAGCAGCGGCGCAGGTCGAACTCACTCAAGCACGTGCGCCTCGTTTTGACAGATCAAGTCGCTCAGCCGGCTCTCGGCGAACCGAATACCGAGCTTGATCTCGGGAGCGTACGTCCACTCGAGCTTCTTCGGCGCCGTGTCGTGCTCCTCCTCGAACGGAGTCTCGTCGCCGGCCTTGCGCTTGGCACCCTTCGCGTACGGCGATAGGGGCGCCTTGAAGAGGGTCGGCGCAGACGGATTGATGGACTTGGCGAAGAGGAGGACGAGCTCGGTGAAGACGTCCGCGGCATACCTGAGCAAGGAGAAGATTCAGTCAGCTCACACCAGCCAAATGCTTGTGGATAAAAGGAGGTCTAACCGAAGAACAGTGTGGCCGTCAACGCCCGAATGCTCGAAGTTGATGCCGGCAGCACCGTTGGCGCAAACGATGATTTGGAGCTGTTGCAATTCCATGTCAGCATGGGCGCGTTTGGTAGAAAAAGGTCGTAAAAGAAGGTGCTAACCTTGTCGTACCACCGGTTGGTGCAGGTACCCGTCTGCACGCCGTTCTCGAGGTAGTAGGTTCCGCAGAGCATGTTGTCGCAAAGCTGGGAGGACGTTTCCGGCGTCATGTCGTCCAGACAGACGACGAAGAGGGCCTTCAAAGCTATACCAGTTAGTGTACCGCTGGCAAGATAATGAAAGAGGCCTTGGAAAGCGTACCTCGTCGATAACCTTCAGACAACGTGCGTTGTTCTTGTCCGCCATCAGCGTGTCGCGGTGGCCGGACCAGATCTTGCGGTTCTCGGTCGTGAGCACGCCGATGGCATTCTGCGCGACTCGGTTCGGCGGCGTCCGATCCGCGTCCTTCACGATAGCGTTCAGAGTCAAGACGAGCTCGCGTTCGGTGAAGAGGGGCCGGTTCTGCGAGTCGAGCACGTCGAACCAGTCTGAATGGGCAGTCGTCAGCGCTTTGAAGGTGCACCGCAATGTATAGCAAGGGGCGTACAGAATTGACCTCGCCGAGCGATGATAATGTGGCGCGAGTCGGGCTGGGTAGACATCTTGCAGCCGCTCTGCAAGAGGTAGACTGCGTCAGCGAGTAGCTCTCCCAGTTTGGCCTGGCATGGACTAACTGAGGTAGGGATTCGAGCGGTGCCGAACAAGCGGTTATACTGCGACATGTCAAGCGGCGTCCCGCGAACACTGTCCGGCTCGAGGGTTCCGGAGCGCAGATCGTGGATGAAGCCGAGGGAAGAGATAATGAGGCTGGACGCGCGGAGGAGCTGAGAGCTGCGCGATGGTGTGGGGTCATCCTCGAGGATGAAGCTGTGAGGAATTCTCCATATTCAGCATCATTTACGTTGCAGAGTACGGGGGTGAAGGATGAGGGGGTGAGATGAGGGGGAGATGCGCACAAGGGGTTCAAGGCAAGCACGACCGAATCCGAGTGCGAGAGATCTGAAAAACGGGCGTCGGCTAACTGACAAGGAGCGAAGATAGGGTGTTACTCACACGACTCATACCAAAACTCCTCGATATAAGAGTCCTTGTCCGCCGCGTACTCCACCAGCTTCTTCTGCAGTCTGGGCCCGTCCGCCTCGAGGAAGTCCTTGACAGCAGCCTCCGTGTGCGCGTGCTCGTCGGGAGACTGGCGCCCGCGTCAATGAATCTGCTCAATCACATACAGCAAGATATGGGCTGCTCACCTGAAGACCCTCGAGAGCACGCAGATAGCGGCGAGCGGTGTCCTGGAGCGGAGGGATGGGCAACTTGGGCAGGGAGCCCTGGGCGGCCATGGTCTTGCCCTCTGGTACGTGGTTGATGGTGGGCGCGGGCATGGTGGGGACGGGAATGACTTGTGAGGGTATTCTGTAATGCGTGTGTGGATATGAGATGATGGAGGTTGTAGGCGAAGGAGTGTGGGAGGGGCTCCCATATCTGGCTGGGAGGCGTCCTCCACGACGACGGACGCTTTCGAGATCAGAAAGTGCCTCACGTGAATGACACCAAGTTCCGGGACAGTGCGGGGTGCGGAGTGTGGGACTCCACATCGTCAAAATGGCTCGAAGCATGTCTGTCTTCTTTCCGGCTCCTCCCGCGCTCACTTGCCCTGGATGACAATTTATCAATGCACCATTTGCTGTTGAAGCGGTGTATTGAACTGCGTACACCCTCATCAAGCCTCAAGGCCGCGTATGCCCGCCGCCTTGCTCTCATCCGGGCGCTTCCGAGCTCGGAAGAGAACGCGTGTCCGAGAGCGCACAACGCAGTGTCCACTTTCGCTGTTTTTTCGTTACCAGCGAGCGCACTTATTAAACAATATTGTCGAGGAAAGATCAGAATATTTTCAGCAATTTTTGATGCGGATTCTCATCCAAGAACCGCAACAGATCAATGCGAAAACATACAGCGCACTTCCCGAGTCCACTGCACCACCGCGGCTCTCCGCCCTACTCACGATTGCTCGTACTCGGACTCAAGCGGAGGCTTGTTCGGCCGTGTCTGGTGCTTCCAGTCGGTCGACCCGTGCGAGACCTCAGCATGACGGTGCTTGACCTCGCGCCTGTTGAGGAAGTGCCCGAAGACCTCGTCCGCGCCGCTACCAACGTGCTGTCCCTGGCTCTTCCCACCGGACGACCGTCCGAGCCCGTGCGGAGGCGGCGGCTGGGGCTCAGCGTCGTACTCTATCACATCCTCGGGGCGGGGCACCATCTATGAACACAAGAGGGATCGAAGGTGCTTCAGAACTATAGGGCGAGGACGGCATTCCGCTGGCATGCCAGAGCGCGGAGAGAAACGGACCTTGATACCGAATTCGGCTTCGTCCTGATACGAGTTGAGGCCACGCCAGTTGATGTCGGCACCATCGCTGTACTTCTCTTGAGGGGGAAGATCGGGCTCTGCTAGAGCTGCTTCCTGTGGATCCAGGACTCAGCTCGTCGCTTTTCGGCCTTCTGGGTCATACAGCGGACGACGATGCACGGTGGAAGGCAGGAACTCACGGTCTTTTGAATATCGCGCTCATCGGGATCCACCGGTCCTGGCTCAACGTCGGGAACCTGATCGAAGTACAGATAAGAACAATAATAAGGACACGGTCATCACGTTCACTTACAGCATCTTCATCATGCGGGCGCTTATCTTTGGGGTGCAGTACATTGTGCCGCGGAATCATCATCGGAGGCGCCTTGTGCGGGACGCTCGTGTTCGGTGGGCCTGGTTGGTGCATGTTGGATATGTGCTGGAGGAAGCGATGGACCAAGAGATCTGAAGGGTAACTGCGACGAGTCCTCCGCACAAAGTCCTGGGCGCAAGGCGATGTCGAGCACAATGGATTGTGAAAGCGTGTGCCTTGGGCAAGACCTTGAGCTTACTCGAGGCTTGACACGTCTGGGCGTCGACGCGTCTACTCTTTTTACATGATTGCGTTTTTAACACTTACTCGTGTCCCGGCAAACTACAATTGTGACCCAGCTGGCGAGTCGGCAATCGGGACCTGCGGGAGACGCCGTCGCGCTGCGCCCCCGATGCGTACAAAGCTCGTGGAAAGACCTCATCGAGTGCCGGGGTAAAGCTCGATACAGATTTAGATAGAATACTAGAATGTACTGGTGCTAATGCTGATGTTCCAACTTGTCGAAAAAAACTATGCGTTGGGCCGGGGTCGTGGTCTCCCCAGCTGTCCCCGGCGTGAGATCAAGGAAGGAGAGCGATAAGAAGTATTGCTGCCCGTTTTGTGGATTTGATTTATTAATCATGTGTTCATGATGGGATTGTTTCAAGCAGTCAGGCGGGAAGACTGGAAAAGCGGATCGCAATGAGTGCACCCCTCGGGAGTCGGGGCACTGTTTTGCAGTAGCGTCAAAAGACACGCTCCCGCCAGGCTCAACGGTATATCAAATACATAAGAAATTAGTTAGGTCACTTGTCAAACCTATCCAGTAATCTGTGGAGTAAACATCCCGCCCGCGCAACACGAGCAATCGCGGCAAGGGAACGCCTTTAAACGACCACATCTGCTCAACAGCGCCCATGCTCGCGCTCAGATGCTAGATAGACTATAACAACTGATTGGTTAATAACACATATTTGTTTGTCAGGGAAGTCATACAATAGCGGCTGTCACAGAGATTGGGAACAGAAGAGGTATATTGAGCGTTCGAGCCGAAGCGCCTCTTGCATTTCGACCACAACGACCTTGACCCCTCTTGCTTCCGTACTAACCTGTATTTTGATGCGAGTCCTCGCTGTCAACATATCCTCGTGGAACCCGTCCAAAGAGGTCCTCAAATAACCAAAAACTAACAGCATGTACTCGAAGACTGACCCCAACCGTGCTCCGCCAGGTCTTCGATCGACTTCTTTCGTGCGTTGACCTCGCTTCGGAGGAGCGTGTCCGCAAGTTCTACTTCCCTGAGGATGCGAAACGTACCTTTCAAAATGAAGATGATTATCAAAGCTGCTGCTGACATTGACACATGGGACATGGGCAGGTTGCTTGATTGGCCGACTCCTCCCCCGGTACCTGCTCGCTCGCGAGTTCAGCGTCCCCTGGCGAGAAGCCTCGCTCTCAGCCACACCGGAGGGGCGTCCCTATGTCGTGCGCTCGCTCAGGCTCTCTACTCAGGGCATTACTGCTACTCACCTGCTGACGCCTCTCGCGCTTGGCCTGACAGTCCGCCCCGCCTCTGCCTTCTCCCCTCGACTTCAACATCACCCACGACGGGGCACACATCCTCCTCACGCACACAATCAACCCCTCAGCGCGCGTTGGGATCGACGTGACGCGTCTCACCCTCCCGCGGGATACCTCGGTCTCCAAGTTCCTCTCCGCCTTCTCCGAGCAGGTCCGCCTCCCACCCACCACCCCCTTTCCCCTCGGCCCGTTCTCGCTTACGCCCCCGACCCACAGCTCTCCTCCGCCGAGCGCACGTCCCTCTTCGGCCTCCCAGCCTCGCAGCAGTTGCACCGCCTCCTCACGCTGTGGACGCTCAAAGAGGCGTACACGAAGGCGCTCGGGCTCGGGCTCGGATTCGACTTTTCGCGCGTGTCGTTCGCGTTCGACCCGCTTCGGCTGGAGGTGGACGGGAGGCATGTGCCGCTGGATGACGAGGAAGGCGCCGAATGGCACTTTTGGAGGAGAGAGCTGGAGGGGTACCTGGTTGCTGTTGCAGTGAAGGGTGCGGCGGGGGACGAGGTGGATGGGCAGTGGTGGGAGGACTTGGACGTTGAGGAGCTTGTGCGGAGGGCCGAACCGGTGCGATAAACACGGTGCGGTTGTCAGGCGGCAAGTGTGCAGACTTGGAGTAAGCAGCAAAGAAAGCCCAATAGGTATGAAACGGAAGCATGCGAAGCAAAGCAATGAAACAAGGCGACAGCTCAGTCCCACTGAACATACACCTGCTCTTCCCTCCACGCCTCCCGCGCACCCTCGCCCTCCGCGCCCAAGCAGCAGTCCGCCAGACAAGAGAAGACCATCACCGTGCCCCACTCCATGCCGGTTTTCTCCCTCTTCCCCGCGCCGCCCTGCCCGAGCATGCGCTCGAGCTCCCTCCGCCGCTTCTCCTTCGCGTCCACGCCACCCTTCGCATTGCCATCCGCCCCGCCCGTCCCGTCCGCGGCGGCGTCGTCGCCGGCGATCGTGGACGGCCGCAGGAGGTTGAGCAGGTTCGGCATCAGCTGGCACTCGAATGTCCGCGGCGACTTGCAGACTGGGCACGGCGGCACGCGCGACGGGTCGTACCGCGCGGGGTGGGTCTGCTGCCCCCCCGTGCGCGAGACGGGGACTTGCGAGCCCGGCGCGGGCGTGGTCGAGAAGAGGGTCTTGTAGGTCGGGTCGGCGTCGGTGTAGGGCAGGGGCTGTCCGGAGAGCTCGTATCTGCGGAGCGCACACAGAGCGTAAGAGGACTTGTTCGCGAAGAGGGCGGAGAGAGGAAGGATTACGCACCGGACGACTTGCTCGGGCTCCTTGGCTACGCGGTCGGCAAAGCGGGTGAAGACGTCGTCGACGCCCTTGACCGTCTGCCGCTCGTAGCCCTCCTTGCCCCAGGGCGCGCCGCTGCCCTCGTCGACAGACGGGAGGGTGTTGAGGTTCTTGGGCAGCTTGGAGGACGACGCGGAGGCGGGGAGGACTTCGGGGACGGTGTTGAGGTATTGAGAGGGGTAGGCGGATCGGGCGGGCCAGGCTGTACCGGGAAGAGAGTCTCAGTGAAAAAAGCGAGACAGAAAGACGTTGGCGGGGAACATACTCGGCACGGTCGGACAAGGGCCAACGTCGGATACGGCGAGCTTCTCAAGCTCCTCAGCCAGCTCGTCCTCGTCTTCCTCGTCGCTGCCCTCGTCTTCCTCGTCGCTGCTCTCGTCT
The DNA here is from genome assembly GCA_000826855.1 of Basidioascus undulatus. Lineage (NCBI taxonomy): Eukaryota > Fungi > Basidiomycota > Geminibasidiomycetes > Geminibasidiales > Geminibasidiaceae > Basidioascus > Basidioascus undulatus. The sequence goes on along the minus strand of JTLS01000303.1, from coordinate 4,883 downwards.
TCCTCGCTCTCGCTCTCCTCGTCGACAGCCTGTGCCCGAGGCTTCTCCTTCTCCGCGCCCTCCTCGTCCGACGAATCGTCGTTGTCTCCCGCACCAAAAGCCGCACCGAGACCGCCGCCGGGGGGGGCGCCGAAGGGGTTCGCAGCGCCGGGGTTGGCCTGCACACACGAACACAAACGATTTGTGGGAGGGAAGCAAACGATTCATCAGGCACTAGATACGAGCTACACCAGTCGACGAAGCGACGTACAGCGAAGGGGTTGACAGCCTTCACCGCTTCATCCTTCTCCGCCCGGGCCTTCGCCTCCGCCGCCTTGGCCGCATCCCGCGCGCGCCGGCGCTCGAGCTTGCGCGCCCAGCGCTCGTTGCGAGACAGGACGCGCCATGCGCGGACGGATCCCGGCTTGTGCTGGCACCCGTTGCGGGCGCATCCCCAGACGTACAGGACACGATCGTTGGGAGAGTCGGGGAAGGGGGAGAAGAGCTGCGTCAGGAGCTCCATGGGCTCTGAGCAGTTGGTGCAGGTCGCGGTTGAGGGAGATGGGGCAGAGCTGAGAGCAGGGAAAGACTGGATGGGTGAACGTGATTTGAGTTTCCAACCACCTTCCTCCACAGCAAGGAAAGGACACACGGGAAGACCACCGACGCGCGACACTTCAACGTCCCGCTCGTCGTCGGACGCGACGGGGCCGCCATCGGGAAGGCCCAGTTGCACGTCCGTCTCGCGGTCAGGGCCTTCAGAGATGGTCGAGCCGGAGGATGAAGATGCGTCGTCGAAGGACATCTACAACCGAAAGAACAAAGACTGGTCAGCGTCCAAGTCCTCCCATGTGTTTGGGTAGATACGAGCGTCGAGCGCAAGGCGATGGGATCAGAAATTGCATGAATGTAATAGGGTGATTGGTCTCGTCAAAGGACCGGACGCAGAGCGCCCCGCGCCCCCTAGCCTGGCCCACCGCAAAACGCGGCAGACCTGACCGCGGGGACGAAGGTGATGCGAGCCGTTCAGACTCGTCATCTAAAGAGTTCATCTTGTACATCGCCTTGCCTGCGCTCTCGCGAATATGGAACCGAAGATTGCAATGAAACTCACCTGATGGTTTGTGTGGAAAATATAGGATGGAAGCAAGAGAGAGAACACGATAGATGAGGGATGTGAGTGAGGGGCGAAGGGAGAAGGCAGGAAGGCAGTGAAGCGATTTTGCCAGGGACCAAGGCGTTGCCCGTAACGTCGGTCGTCGCGACTTAGGCGGGAGTGAGACGGCGCCATGTCTTCCCTTTCCCTCCGCCGAAGCCTCGCCCACCGATTTCACGCATTCCAGGCATTTGCCCAATATGCCGCGCGCAGCTATTACCAGTAGCCACCGCGGCCGGGCTCAGATCGTGTCCGACAGCGAGGACGCGTCCGAGGACGCGTCCACGAGCGCCGCCAAGCGCAAGACGCAGGCGAACCGCGGCAGGAAGTCCAAGGCGGACGAGGACGTCGCGCCGCAGAAGGATGACGGCGAGGTAAGCAGGCGGAGCCTGGCGGCACCTGCGTCCCCACCGAACTTCGCGCGAGCGTTGCGGGTCGTGGCCTCACTGAGGGTCACGCAGCCGGCAGCGGAAGTGGGATCCTGGAAGGAAGTGGGATCCTGGAATCGGTGGCTGACGTTTTCCTGAATCTTGGGCTGGTCAGGAGGAAGAGGAGGGCGACGAAGACGAGGATGACGAGGAATTTGAGATTGAGGTAAGCCGCAGACGCGTCCTCGACGCGTCATTCGCTAACCGACCCCCATCTATTGCACTGTCGTAGGAAATCCTCCAAGGCATGCCAATATATCCTCCAATTGAAGAGGTGACAGGGTGCTGACGCGCATACTTAAAGCTGAATTCGGCGTCCTCGAAAGCGATCCGGTTCGTCTTCTCCCTGACGCGTCCGCGAGGTCCACGCTCACTCCGTGCTCCCACAGCCTCAACACGCATACCTGGTCAAGTGGAAGGTCGTGTCCTAACTTACCTGCTTTCTGGAGACCTCAATACCTGACGCGCGTTGCGCATGTTTGCAGGGTTATGAAGAGGAACACAACTCCTGGGTGCTCGAGGAGGACGCGGCGTTGGTTCCAATTTCTAGTTCCATGCGCCAGCGGAGAGTCTACTAACCGATCCATTTCTTCTTCCGCTCAGGAACGCGAAGGACCTTCTGGACGAGTACTGGCGCAAGCACCCCAAGAAGAAGCAGCAGAACAAGTACGCCAAAGTGAAGGGCCGCAAGTCGACCGAGTCCTCCACTAGCCGCCGCAAGTCCACAGGCACCGTCGGCAAGCGCAAGGTATGCCTTTCTTTCTCGCGCTCACCCTGAGGGTATGTTCCGCGGTGACCGGAGGTTGACGACGCGTGGGCGGGAAGGCGTCGGAGGAGGAGGAAGAGGAGGAGGCGCCGCCGGCGGTCCCCTCAAGCAGGTCCGGCAAGCGGAGGAAGGCTGAGACTCCCTCGGTCAAGGACGATGACTTCGAAGAAGAAGCCGCGCCCTCGTCTCGTTCGCGCCGCAGCGGCGCAAATTCCAAGAAGCAGGTGCGCAGCGTCTCTCTGGCTTCCCACTCCCATGATCCAGTGATCTGACCGTTCACCCGAAAACAAAAGCAGCCCTCTTCCCCTGTGGACATCGAGGAGGAGGAGGAGGAGGAGGCGACGCCTGCGCCCAAGCCCAAGCCCAAGCCCAAGCCCAAGCCCAAGCCGCGCAGGTCGGCCGCGGCGAAGAAGGGCGCGCTCGCGCAGATCGAGGACGAGGCGCAGGCGGACGGCGAGGTGGAGCAGGAGGGCGTGGACCACGTCGAGCTCAACGGGAACGCGCAGGCGGACGGCGCGCCCGCCGAGGCGGAGACGGAGATGGATCTGGATGCTGAGGACCCGCCGATCGGGGTCAGGTGCGTCCACGAACCATGCCGGGCTCTCGATCGGAGTGGTAGCTGATTGGTCTGTGAGGGCACGGGCAGCAAATTCAACGACATCCCGGACTGGTCGGAGGTCGTCGAAAAGGTCGTCACCGTCTCGAGGCGACACGAAGACGGCCAGCTCGCCGCGCACATCCTCTTGTTCGTCTTCCCCTTTCCCCCTTCGCTCGCCTGCTGCCATAGGAAAAGCTGACATCTGAGGGGACTCACACAGCCGTGATGGCACGCGCGAGCTCCACCACACGGCGGACCTGCAGAAGCGGGCGCCGCTCAAGGTACGTCTCTCCTCATCCCGTTGGTGCGGTGCCTCCTTCCCGCACGCGGTCTGACCCGACGTTCTCCAGCTCATCGAGTTCTACGAGACCCACCTCGCGGTGAAGCCTGACGTACTTTCTGTGCTTTTCCAGTGCGCATGCTGACGATCGAGCTGCGAACACAGTTCCACGACGTCGAGGAATGATGTGATACCGGCCCGCGCAGCGCAGTGCAGAACGAGGGGTCACGAGTGGCTGCCATCTTTGTTCGGGTTGAAACTTCGGGGGTACGCACGCCTCTTGCGAACGAATTGCTTGCGAACGAATTGCTTGTGATTACTTTGTTGTTGTATAATTTCATATGCTGGGCTTTCCTCTGTCGTCCTGAAGTGACTTGACTTTTTCAATGAAATGTGCTCCGATGCGTGTCTACAGTGAATGTGCTCCTATGCGTGTCTACGTGTTAGCGCATGCAATTATTGCGAGTGGCTGGGACGATGAAATGCGAGCGACCCTTCCCCCAAGTGACGGTGCCGTCTGTTCCCAAGTTTCCCAAACCGCCCTTTGATCTCTTCCTCAAGCCACGCAATCTCGCACCCCGCATGTCATTCAAACTGCTTCATCAACTTTTCCCATCCATGGCCAGCGTTCCACTGTACCCATCCACATCCTCGTCCAGCCCAGGATCCAGCTCCGACCATGCCTCCGGTCGCCTGCAGGTCGGCGTTCCTAAAGGCGGCACTTCCCGCGGCAGGTCCGCAAAGACCGATGAAGATGGCGCGATCTCCAGCAGCGAGGGAGCGGAAGGGGAAGCGGGATCTGGAGCGGGCGCATCGGACGCTGGCGGCGCGGGTGGAGGATCAGGTTGCACGTTGAGCGGCGCAAGCCAGCGCGGGATGCGCTCGGTATCGGAGGGTCGAAGGAAGGGGTGGACGTAGAGGTCTGGGACGCTGTGAGAGCGAAGGAGATGGTAAGCAACCGTCGAAAGGAAGTGGAAGAAGGCGGTGCAGCCCAACGCACCTCATTCCCCTGTCGTTCCCCAATGCCAAGTCCCGCTCCTTCCACTCGCCCTTCGCCCACTCCTCCACGAGCGCTCTCACGCCCTCGGCATCCTCCACCCTAGCTTCCTCGACCTCCCACACGACCCTACGCGCGGGCAGGGGCTCGCCAAAGTCCGCCAACGTGGCGAGGACGAGTTCGAGTGCCATCGCGGGCTCCTCGCCGCGCCGCAGGGCGACGAAGAGAGCCTCGACGCGGCGGCGCGGGTCGTGCAGGATGGGCTGAAACGCGTGCTGCCGCACGTAGCGTTCGGGGAGGGAAGCGGCGGAGGAAGAGAGCGTGTGTCGGAGGAGGACGAGCAGGCGCTGGAGGCCGGCGGGGCTGGACCAACGCTGTGTGCGCAGGACGGCGTCGAGCAAGCGCTGGAGGAGGTGGGCCAGCGCGCGGGCTTGGCGCGCGTTGAAGAGCGGTGGAGGGGGGTTGAGGAGCGCGGAGGAGAGGAGGGAGAGCGCGCGGTCGAGCTGCGGCGGGGTGGTGCGGAGGGAGGCGTCGATGAGGAGCGTGAGGGAGGCGAGAAGCCGCGTGCGGAGCGAGGACAGGATCTGCGCGCTGACGCGGGGCGGGACCCGCGTCGGCGGCAGGTGGAGGCGCGCGGGGGAGTGGTATGTGCGATGCAAGTCGAGGAGCGAGTAGAAGT
>JTLS01000302.1:0-22095 GCA_000826855.1 Basidioascus undulatus | reverse complement strand
CCTCCTCAACCCCTCCAGGCAGTCCTTCGCCAAGAACGCCGGCCTCTACGGCGAGCGTGTCGGCGCGCTGCACATCGTCGGGCGGGACATCGATCAAACGAAGCGTCTCTTCTCGCAGATCTCGGTCCTGCAGCGCTCGGAGATCTCGAACCCGCCCGCGTTCGGCGCGCGCCTCGTAGCGCGCGTCCTCAACTCGCCCGAGCTCTTCGCGCAGTGGGAGCAGGACATCTCCACCATGGCGGGGAGGATCATCGACATGCGGCAGAAGCTCAGGGCGCTCCTGGAGGGGTACGGCACGCCCAGCCCAGGAGGCAAGGGTTGGAAGCATGTGACGGAGCAGATTGGGATGTTCAGGTGCGGCGACCTCATTGCTACCTTCCCCCTTTTTTTCTCCCGCAGTTTTGGGGTTTGTATTGGGGATGCTGATCTGTGGTGCCTGTGATGCAGCTTCACCGGCCTCAACCCCACCCAGACCCAGGCGCTCGTGGAGAAGCACCACATCTACCTGACCAAGAACGGGCGGATATCGTACGTCCCCGTCCATCTCACCCGCCCCCCATCCACTGTCTCCTTCCGCCTGCACCTTCCACCTTCTCGTCCTCTTCACCCCCATTTCGACTGACGCGCTCTGCCTACCTCGCTTGCATTGCAGCATGGCCGGCCTCAACTCGCACAACGTCGAGTACGTCGCCAAGGCGATCGACGCCGTCTCGCGTTAGGGCGTTCCCCCCCACCATCCTTCCTCCCCTTCCTCTGTCTCTTTCCTTCTCTCTCCACTCGCGCCGTTACTACGTTAGATCCGAGTTCGCGGATACCCTCCGACTAGATACGGACGAACCGTCGCACACCCCTACACCCTTATACACACCCTGGCTTTCTTGAGTTTCTGTATGATGTGAAAAGAATGATGAAGTTAAAGAAGGATACAAAAATGCTCTTTTGAAGAATGAGGATACGGATGCGGACGAGCGTATTCAGTTGAGGTATGTCAAGATGCAGGGTCGTGAATTAAAGGGAGCGAGCAAAAGGGCGGAAGGAGCAAGGGCCCAGGTTGCCCCAGGTTGAGTTGCATGGACGAGCCTTGAGGGAAGACCTGACGCGCAGGGGAGGTTCATGCAACTTGGAAACGACAAGAAGGACTTCGCTTGGAGAACGGAGATTTGCCGGATACATCAATAGCGTTCTAACGGCTTTCCTGCAGACTGCACTCGGTAGAGGGCGATGTCGGGTAAATCTCTCTCGTACTTTGGACGTGGACGTGGGGAGTCTGCAAGGTTCTGTTACAGAACTTTTGTTGGTCCGGTTGGCAGGGTTGTTTCAGCAGGCACGGGCAGAGAGGGTCGAACAGAAGATACTCCCAACTAACAACTGTTGATACGTCTGTAGATTGAACAACCTCATTCCATGAGCCTTACGAATTCTAGTTTCAGTGCCTTCTTTTCCGATCCGTTTCTGGATTGCTTCGGGTGGTACAGTATAGCAGTTTCTCTTCGTGCGCAAGCTGCAGAATCCATGGCCACGGCACATTGAATTTGAATGCACCATTATGGTAATCAAGAGGGTTGTTGTTGTAGCGGTGTATCGATGTAGTAGAACTAGGAGTGTGGAAAGAGATACAGAAGTAAAATGAAAGCATCGTTTGTGTCTTCGGCAGAGCTGGGATGTCCTTCCACAGGCCAGTCCAGCTCTGTTTTGAGACGACGACAATTAGAGCCTCCCTCAGCAGGCCTTGATAATGTCGGCAGCCTAGGTTCCGGGTCCCACGGCCATGGTCAGTTGCGGGCCAATTCTTATAGCAGCGCTGAGCGATGGCACGGTACCTTCTCCGCGATCGCATAGATCACGGCCTGGACGTGAGCGGAGATGTGGAGCGGGATGATGCTTGCGTCGACCTGAGAAATTTGTTTAGTATGAGAGCTTTCTTCTGGGCGGAACGGAGAACGTTGCGCACAACGCGGAGGTTCGACGTTCCGTACACCTTGAGGTCGGCATCGACGACACCGCCCTTCTCGCGGGGGAGCATGCTGGCCGTGCCGATCGGGTCTGCGAGCGCTCCGAGTGTCAGATATGGAATGGGTCGGGTGAAATGCAGCGCGTACGGTATTCGGTGGTGAAGTGAGTCTGCGGAGCGACATGTCAAAGGGGGGTTCTTGTCGCGGGAGAGATGGTCAGAAGCGCACCTTCCAGTACGCCTCCCACTGCTCATCGGTGGTGACGTCCTTTCCCGGAAGCGTCTCTTGAATGATGAAGCTCTGGTAAGAAGGAGACTCGGCAATGGTGCGAAGGTCTGTTCTCGTCTTTCAGTTTCGCAGCGCGGCGAACGCACAAGGATAGCCAACGCACATTTCGTTCCAGCGGTCTGCAGAGCGGTGTCGAAGGGGTTGGAGAAGTAGTTCGCAAGGATCACCGGGTAGGCGAGCGGATCAGACCTGAGGACATTATAATGGTCAGTGGACCAAAGAAAGCGGGCGCAGAAACGGCAAATCGCACGAGTTGATGTGGATGGTGCCGCGGCCGAAGGGGTGCTGGTTGGCGGCTAGCAGCGTCGTGTACACCTTGCCAGCCTCCGGAACTTCGCCTCCGGTGAAGAAGCCGTCCACGCCTATGTTGAGAAGCATAAGCGAAAGGGACAGCGCGAACGTTGCTTCGGAAGCACTTGCCGATGAGCTCTATCTGACCAACAGAGCTGTTCTGCGTGCTGAGAAACTCGAGTTGGATCTTCCACTGCTCGTAGTAGGACGAGTCCTGCGCCGGGACGGAAGTCAGCCCAAGCGTAGACTTCAAATAGCTTTCAAGGACGGACCTTGCGCTCCTCGACCCACGCAACGACGTCAGCGTACAGCGACTCGGCGTTGTCGGGAGACAGCTCGTGCAGCGTTAGGTAGGTGATGGAGCCGACGGCCTCATCAAGAATGGAAGGAGAGCCGTTCGGCGTAGCCCAGAGCTCCTCCTGCTGGGCAGCGAACTCGGGGTCGTTGCGACTACTCCATTATGCAGCCTGTCAGAACCCAGCAGCCCGTAATAGAAGAGGGGAAAGCGCACAGAGAGTCGAGAGTGACTACGTCGGGCTTCAGCTCCCAAGAGGCCTGTTGCGGCAAGAGAACATTGTAAGAGAAACGCGTATTCGAGAACCGCTTCGGAAACCCACAGCAGAGTACGTGTGGTCTTGCATGTTCTCGCCCACGCCCGGAAGCTCGAGCTTGACCTTGACGCCAACGCTGTATTAGGTCGCGTTGTGAGCCACTCTTGCCTCTTGTACAGCCCGGTAAGGGCTGTACTCACGCCTCGAGGATGTCTTTGCGGCCGATCCCGCTAAGCTCCAAAAGCTGGGGCGTCTGAACGGTGCCCGCACTGAGAATCGCCTCCTTGAGGACCTCGACAGTATACGTCTTGCCCCCATGTTGGAACTCGATGCACTTTACGCGCAGCGTACCGTTGTCCTTGTTGTCGTCGAAGATGAGGCGGGTGGCGCGCGCGGAGGTAAGGACCGAGAGGTTGGGGCGGTACGAGTTGGGGAAGTAGTAGGCAGGAGCAGAGCTGGAAGCGCACAGATGACCATTAGAGAATCACTCGAAGGCGAGCGATACGCAAAAACGTACTAGCTTCGGGAAGAGTTGTCTGCGCGGACGTTGGACGGAGAAATGTTGGCGTGCAGGTTGTGGCCGGACAGAGGCTGTTTAAAAGTGAAGTGAGTCGAGACCATTGCAGGATTGGAAGAAAGAGAGTGAAGCGAGGTTGCTACTTGCGTTGCTGTTGAGAGGAACCTCCTGATCTTGGAAAGCGGGGAGCCAGAGCTGCTGCTGCTGGGCAACGTAGTCCGGGTACGAGATGTGAATCGGACCGTCAGTGCCGTAATAGTTAGCGTTCACCCCGCCGGCTTCATCGAGGTTGTACGCGGCCGCGGTCTCGTCAGAGAGCGCGTCGTAAGTCTCCGACTTCTTCATGCTGTAGGACAAGTCCTTCGTCAGGTAGTGACAACCGGTACCGCTCAATCGAAGATCGAGACGTACTACGGCAGCAGGTTCTCCCAGTTCCACCCTGGGTTCCCCAGCTTCTCCCATGCATCGATCTCGATCTCAGCAGGGCGGTCCCACACCATGCTAGGTGGGAGTAAGCCAACGGTAAAGAATTTTTGATTCCGGTAATCGAATACGCACAAGTTCAACGCGGACGAACCGCCAAGGACCTTGCCTCGAGGCCAGTTGACAGCAGGAATCCCAAATTCGGGAACGGCGGCCACGGTGAAGTTCCAATCATCTGGCACATCGTTATAAGAGCTTCAGCCCCTATACAAAACGATTGAAAATACAACCAGAAGCTCACAGATTGTTCCGATATTGGCACCGAACTTGCCAGGCTGATCAATGATGTCGTCCCCTTCACCACTGCACAGCATCGCAAATGGCATATACCACCGCCTAATCAACCACAAAAGTTCATAGGAAGAGCCAAAGCCTACCTGATTCCAGCCTCCAATACGCCGACAGTTACGCCGGCATCCTCACTCAACCGCGCCGCAACGGCCAGACCTGCAGTCCCACCACCAATGACGATCTGATGCCGACCACTGAGTGCGTGTGTTGCTACCTTCCTAAACGTCAAGCAAAATAGACTCACGTAGTCGTAGGCCCTGCTTGCGAAAGTTACAGCCTCGAATCCTGGTACGAGCTCAGGCGCAGCGGCGGCAAGGGAGGCAGAGAGGGTAAGGATGGTGGCGAGTCGACGAGTCGAAGGTGTCATGGTTGCGGCTCCCAGCAGTCACCGCGATGGGTAAAAGAGATGTTTGTTGAGAATGGAAAGGATAGAGCACCAAGCCGAGGCAAGCACGAAGCTCTTGCAGGCTCGCTGTCGGCCTTCTAATGCACCGGCATGACAGTCGGCCATCCAGGCGTCGCTCGCGGCTTGAGCGTGCACCTGTGCGCTGGATGGCTGAACCCAATCCAAAACCAATTATCTCGGCACCCCACAGCATTATGTGACAGTAATTCCAACCCGCTGCACGTTCATCTCCGGTTAGTCAAGGCTAGTAGAAATATTGGCATCCCTCGGTTAAGTCTTCCATGGTTGGAACGTTTCATCGTCGACCGGGACGGCAGCCGTCGATTAGCGACCATACAAGCAATTGATACCCTATTTCTTTATCCGGCATCATTTATGCGGGGATACATCAATACGTTTCGACACTGGATTGTGTGTTTCAGCTGATACTGAAGCATTGTAGTCGCTTGGGCAGGACACCTGAAGGCCCGAGAGAAGCATCACTTACTCGCTCGCAAGATGAGAGATTCCCTAAACAGACCTTGCAACTGTACCAAGTAATCCGGCGACAATCTCGCAAGGAAACGACCGCTCGCCCGATGATGGCACTCCTGCATCACGAAAGCAAATTCTGCCAAGCACATCCCAAAGCTCTGCTGAAATGCAGTGGTTATGCAAGGCAGCACGAGAGAGTTTGATTCTCATTGCCGGCGGCTTCCTCGGCAGACCCAAGCTGCTTGACACCTTCGAAAGTGCCAACTGCGGATGTGGAAGGCGGGATGAACTTACCGGAGTCACGCAAGCAATTCGAGGTCGTGACGACAAGCGTTTATATAGCGAAAAACGAATGGGTAGCTTGCTGATATATCCGCGTATGCTGTGTCTTTGGGCCGTGAGTACAGGTGACACTCAACATGGGTTTCGTTGTCTACGCGACACGGGAAAGAAGCCAGGGAGAATTCTGCAATAGTAGTCATTGGTGAATATTGGGTCGTATCACCACAGACTAATATTGGGGAAGAGTGTCTTAAAAGATGATGGTTCCAGATGCTCGACCGCAATGCGGGTTGCTGTCTTTCGCCGTCGTAGCCTTCGGAGTTGCCAGAGTTGTCGACGTGCGTCAAGGACTGACAAGCCAAAACAGGCATCAATCACCAAAAAGCGAATCAAGTTATTGTACAAGGAAATCACATTAAAATCTTCTACGCTCCACCTCAACTCAGCGGCAGCTCAAACGGCAGCCGCTCGGCGCTGCTCTCTGCGCAGCTCGCTGGTGCTCGACGCATCCCGGTCCTCAAAGCTTTCAACCGATCCACCATCGGCTGCAAGTGTGTGAGATGTGACCAGGGAGATTTGCTTTGTCCGCTCAAAAGCAGGCGGCGGTGCGCGACTGCCGTCCTTGTCCTCTTCGCTCGGGCGGCCCCCGTCGATATGCTGGTCGACCTGCGTGCGTACTTGGATCTGCGAGAGGTTGTAGGTATCGGCGGGAGTCTAAGCGCACAAGTCAAAGGTTTAGCAAATGCGGTCGACGGGCCCAAAGTGTTTCCTTTCTCACTGTTTTGCGGAACATGCCAAATGTTCGATTGGCCGACGGCGAGCGGTCTCCGGAACCTGACTGAGCCTGGATAGTGCAGGTGAGAACAGTTCACCCATATGAAAGTTCGTGAAACAAATGGAGCGTACGACACCAGATGTCCGCGCCAAAATGGCACGCATGTTGATGCGCGCGTTCAGGGTGTAGAGAACGCTGTGGGCGTACACTTTGCCCATGATAACTGGACAGCGGTGCGTAAGTAATGCAGACGGTGGGGAGTGTGTACAAGAAATGTACATTGAAACGCAAAATGGGCGATGTGCTGATCGCCAGTAGTCGCGTAGATGATGAAGCTGTGAAACGGCAATTCAGCGTGCGTGTTGCGGGCCCATTCACAGTCCGGCTTGTGCGCACTCAAGGAGGACAATAACGGTCGTCACTGAAGGCGAACGAATAATCCTTGTCAGGGCGATAATTCGGTATGTAGAAGAGAAGCACTCACATCCGCAAGTCTCCAGCGTGACCTTAAGTAGGCTACGAATGACCTGTAGCTTGACCCGAATCAGAAACAGAGGCAAGAACCGAAGCGCCAGTTCCCGGTACCGAATCCGTTGAGTTGAACCCCGTGGAGCTTTTGCGGAGGTGTATGATCTGGCAATTGCCTAGGTGTCAGACGACTCGGGGGACTGGGTGGAGACGCTCACCAAAAACGTGCTAATGCCCACATCCGTCAAACTCGAGGCAACGAGCCAGACATAGACTGGGATCTTGACAATGGGCTCGGTATGACGAGTAAACAGAACGACCTTGAAAACGCTGCTGGTCACGCTGCGAGTGGGCACCTTCATTAGCTAACGCGGACGCCAGTGCGGCTAGTACTCGAGACGAACGTAATTCCGGCCGTGGTAGACTTGAACCTCCCAATTGTTTCAGAATATATTGCTTAGACCTCCGAGTTGTCGCACTCACGACTAGAATACCCGTGCCACCCAATATCAAGACCAACCAGTTGCGAGTGACTCGCCAGCAGCGGGTGAGGAAGAAAGACTGTTGTAAAGAGGTGTCAACAGGAATTAATGTCCGTCACAGTATCCTTCGTCTACCTGAGATGCACAAGCGACAAGAGCTGTCTAGATGGCCAAGCTTGTTGTCAGTACTTGCAGGCGCAGCGGTGAGGCTGATGAATAGCCCACCGAGGCGGGCGACAGCCACCATGTCGCATGTCTGCGCGTGAAGACATTAGCAAGTTATGGGGCCAAATGAATGAAGTACCAGGCTTACGTGTGGTTATAGTCTGTTTTCCGGGAGCGTAAGCGCCACAAGATGGCTCATCGGCCGCAACAGAGTAATCGACTCACCGAGGATGTCCCCGTAACCAGAAACGAAAACGGACCTGTGAAAAGACTGTCATTCAGGATCAACTTACGAGAAGTCCCATGGCCTCAACGCACCAAAGCATCTCGCTTCGAAGTGGGCAAAGCGGGATGAGCCAACAACGGACACGCTGGTTTATATGAATCTATGCTCACAAAGAGCATGCCGCCTGAGCACCCGCATAATTAGGCCTCATGTAGAGTGACGTTCAAAGAAAAGGAGGAACTCACCTGCCAGACCCCTGAAACGAGAAGGAACAAAACGAGTGACTTGTTCCAGAGCCAGCTGTCTTTGGGGAACATGTGCTGAAGTCGCACAGGGGAATCAGGCGCGAGGGTCCCCTATATGAGCGAAGATACAACTAACAAAGTAATGGAAACATTGCGTCAATAGAATACCCATCAGCAGTTGCTGGGCGACGAGGCCGCTGAGATACGGCCCCAGTTGCCCCGTTCGGTTCGCGGTCAAGATGGCGATGGTCTCCTCCGGCGTGAGGTCTGCCATGATACAGGAAGGCGAAAGCTGGTGGAAGGTGTTCTGCAGAAGTAGGAAAGGACAGTGGGTGGCAGGCGAGTTGGGAGAACTAATTCAAGCGGTAGAGAGGATGGCTGCGAGAGGGATAGGATGGCAGTCAGCGAAATTTCGTGTTTGAGACGAGTGTCAGTAGACAAGTTTTGAAAGCTCGTCGTGCCTTGCAGCTGCGTTGAAGAGTCCTAGCCCAAAACTTACTTCGGACGTTTCATCGAACTCTGATGGGACTCGAGCTTAATGCTCTTGTGGCTCGCTCACTCGCTGTCTTCTGCTAAGGAACGCATGTTGCCGACAAGACATTTTGCATTGCTTGAGAGGGGACATCACATCTGCTGACCTCGAAGTATCCATTTGCGCATTCCAGCTTCTGACATGCTTTCATTACGTTCCGGTTACAATGCGAGACAGTCGAGAGTTAGAGCGAGAGGACTGTGGGCTGCAGATGGGTGGTGTGCTGGCGAGTCGTCCGAAACGTCATCCTCCGATCGTGTAGCGCGCTGAGTTGCGCGTATTTCTCCGGCGCGACGTATTTCCTCGGCGAAGGTCAGGGAGAGGCTTGAGCGAAGGCTTGGGCTTCTTCGTCTTCGCGGAGGAGGGGAAGGGGGAAGGCGAGAGATCGGGCGCGTGCGTGCGCTTGGAGCGCCGGAGCGCCGGAGGGGTGGGCCGACAGGAAACCGTTCGTTGCCGGAAGCGCCGCATCTTGATCGCCTTTGCAAAGTGTGCTGATACCCGCCTTGGTAATCCGGCCCTCTCCCAAGCCTCACCTTAAGGAGGCTGCAGCTGTTCTGTATATTCGTTCCGTTGAACTCGCGCTTAGCTCGCAGCATACGTCTTGCTACGAGGCCGGCTGTCTCACAAACGTGCCATGGTAGTCGTCCGAGTGATCAGCGAGAGCCATCAAAATGCCGTTATTCCCCGAAGGATTCGCTGGAAGAAGTAGTTCGCCCCTTTTGGAGGCACAAAATGGGTACTGCCGACTGGTGGGAAGCTACGTTGATGTGTAATTTACCGCAGCATTGGCCACTACTAAGGTCTGAAATGTCGTGAGTAGAAGGATTGATAATGATGTTGAAATGGTCGGAATCCCAGCGTGGGTCGACATATGTGAACCAGCCACGCAATGCGAGCTTCGACGAGGGCATCTTGTGTCTGAAGTCGGATCCTTCTTACAGGCAGTTGATTCTGTGGACGCAAAGAAGTACCACCAGTGCGCGCTCTGATCGTCGTTACGTTCAGAAACCCCCACCTTTGCCAACCGCTGCCGAGATCAACAGGGTCAGCACAGCCCAGAGGTGGACTGATGAACAGAGACTCACGGAGGCCTTTCCTTCTTAAACCACCTCGCCCTTGAACTTAGAAGCAACTGCTCTCGACTCATCCCCGCCCGCCGGGATCGTGCCGCCGGTTCCCTCCCGCTGCCCCGCTCAATGCGCCAAACGGAGCGACAGCCGCGGACGGCTGAGAACCAGCGCAACTTCGGCATGTAATCGGCGAATAGAACGGCCCACGTCCGGACGCGACGCTCGTAGGCGTTGGGAATCTCGAGAGGCTCCGCCGCAAATTTTCCCGCCACACAATGAGAACTGAACAGTGGCTCACAGGTTCAACAAGCGGGTGTCCGGGCCCGACAAATAGTTCGTCGTCCATCTCTTCAACTTTGCTGCAAGCGACCGAACCTCCGGGAATGAGATGGTCGGACGCTTGACATTGTCGAATGCCCGAATATGCATGAGAAGGGTTTTCAGACAGTCCAGCGGAGTAAGCGTGTCTGAGTCGAAGAAAGACAGAACTAAACGTCGTAGAGAAAGGGGACGAGCTCGAGACTCGGGAAACAGGGCAGCAAGATGATTAGAATGCGAGCTGCTTCAACCCCAGCGGAATATGAGCATACTTCGGTGGCGAAAGGCGTACTGCCAATGTCCAGACTGGTGAGATTTAGCGAAGATGCTAGAAAATCGTAAACTTCGCCAGGAAGTTCGCCTCCGCGGAGCGTGAGGTCCGTGAGGGCGGGCCAGGACGTGCACCCCTGCTCAGAGGCATGAGTCTGAAGGGTGCTAAAGAGGTTGTCCCAGAGCGACAGGAAGACAGATAGACGCTCATTGCGGATGGTGATGCAGTGGGGGAGCATTTGATGAGGATTGCTTGGGCGTAGGAGAGCACATACGACAGGTTGAACGGAAGCTTGTCAATGTGAAGCACCGCGAGCGATTACCACTCGGGCGATTGGACCGGCTCAGAAAGCGGAGGGAATTGAAGCACGTCGTCCGGTGAGGTCTCATGTGGCTCGAGGTTCTCAGGATCGGGCAGGAGGCGGAACTGCGAAGTTCGCGAAGACATTTGCGCCCATTGAAACCCCTGATACAGCAGCCGGTAATTCTCTTTATGTACGGGATCAGTAGAGCGAATTGCTGCACGTGCACAGTAGCGCCTAGAATGAAGATCTCGTCGTAGTCGGGCGCTGCGTCCAAAGAGAAGGACAAGTCAGGTCTGTCCCAGCTGGTGAGAAACTTTGAAAACTTGGGACGCGTATGGAGGACGCGCTCGAGGGAGGCGACGTCGCGATGAAGTATGAGATGGGATGATACGTAAAGATGCCTGTTGACGATCGAATGCATTCGACGGGACGTGAGCGCGAGCGAATGAAGCGAAGTGGGCGACACTCGGCTGGCGATCTCGTCGATCAGCTCGGTTTCGAGAGAAGATAGACGGTGGTGCTGCTCCATCGTTGTGAATAAAACGGGAGGAAACGAGTAGTGGTCAAGATCGAAGTGGGAGGAGAAAAGGATGCAGAGACCGTCATCGCCTAATTTTGGTCTTTTTGCCAACCGGCTGTTCCTCGGGAACGCCCACCGACTAGACACATGTCACTGCCAAATACTAAAAACATTGGTTGTGACATCCTGATCGTTGTTCACAAAAATAAGTGAAGTTCAGTTTGTAACGGAGCCCAATAACGTGCATTATTGAGGTAACCGGGATCCATGCAGGGGATCAAAGCAGCAGCTCTCTTGCTGCGTGTGAACATTGCGCTACCTACAATTCAGGACTGCCGGACCACAGAAGATCTGAATCTTCATTTTCAGACAGGTCCAAGTGCCTAGGCCGGACGAGAGCCAGCATCGCAGCAAGCGGGGTCGCTGGTCGCTTTGGCTCTGGCTACCAATGCGAAACGGCAGCTTCGGGCCTTCGGAATAGAAAGAGGCGGTTAGTCTGTGTTCAAGTCTAGCGCTGACTGGTAATGCCCGATTGGAGTGAGACACCGTAGAGCCTTCACTCCTGGGCGACGCTACCCGCAGACCAACTTACTGCAAGCAGCAGGCTCGCTGTGCCGCGCCTGAAACAGACTGTTCTTGATGAACGTGTATGAACGCGGATCATATCAAATGCTTCCTCATCGCTCGGACATATCAAAGTTTCGCCTTTCCCTCGGCCGCCGCTTCGTCGCGCTTGATGCGGACCACCGCCTTGCCGTATGTTTTCCTGGTCTCGAGCGCCTGCAATCCCGCAGCTGTGCGCCGAGAGATCAAGTAAAGAATGTCAGCGAATCTTTTCGAGAAGCGGCTACGATAGATGAGAAAGACGCACGCATGCTCTCGAGGCCCTCGTACACCGTCTCGAAAACGACCGGCTTGACTGCACCTGTCCGGAAGAGCTCGAACAGCGCCTTCCACACTTTCGGAATCGTCTCGCGCTCGTGTTTGGTATAGGCCCCCTGCGTTCAAGCCAGCGGGTCAGGGAAGCCCTGACAAGCCCTGAGCCGGGGAAAGCATACCCAGTGCAGTCCAACCAAGCTGACGTTTTTCAGCAAGATCAGATTCGTCGGGATCTGGCAGGAGTATGAGATATAAGCGTCTTAAAAGACAAGGAGCAAGCACTGGGTGAAGCTTACTGCTCACCTTTTCAATATCGCCCGCGACGAAGCCGATCACGAGCGCCCTGCCCTTCCACGCGATGCACTTGAGCGAGTCCTTGATGAGACCAACCGGGTCGTCTAAAAATTGATACGTCAGTCAATACGGACTAATCTAGAACCCTCTCCAGTAAGATGATCGCACAGATGACATCTACGAGTCGTTGAGTCAGTCGCGAGGCAAGCTGTCAAAAAGTTTCAAGTAAACAACGCACCTGCTCCCTTTCCCGTGATCCGCTGCACCTCCTTCTGCCAGCCGGGGGTCCGGTAGTCCAGCGCGTGGTCCGCCCCGTAGCGCTTGCACAGCGCCAGCTTGTCCCGCGAGCCCGCGGTGGCGATCACATTAGCTCCGAGTGCTGATCGGATCCCGGAACATTGTCAGCTCATCGAGCATAGCGGATTATGGTGTAGGCGAAAGAAAGTTAAGCTGCTGACCTTTCGCAATCTGGATGGCGGCAATCCCGACACCGCCAGCACCGGCATGCACCAAAACCCACTCGCCTGGAGGGACGGTTAGGACAGTGATCGCCTCGAAACCCCCCTTTGGTGTGGCTCACCCTTCTGCACGTTCGCTCGGTCAACCAGGGCAGCATAAGAAGTAGGCATTGTGATGTAGAGTCCTATAGGAACAGCATGTGTGAGCTTGTGGATGGAGCGACATCCTGCATACTAGTACTGACCAGCAGCTTCTTCGAACGTCATGCCCTCTGGCACCGGGAGCAGGGCATATGCTTCCGCGGCAATTATCTCGCCATAGGCACCTTGCCCGACGCCTGCAGAACGAAACAAGAGTGAGCATTGCAGGTCTCGCTCGAGAGACCACCGCGGACGGCTCACCGAAGACGCGGTCGCCGTGCTTGTACGGGCAGCCCTGGGGAATCGGGGAGGATGGGTGGATCCTCCCAGCGAACTCGGCTCCCAAGGTAAAGGGCAGGGGCGGCTGGTTCTGATATTTGCCCTGCGCTTGCCTGCGAAAGTAACGGGCGATAAGGCAGATGTCTGGAGGATTATCATGGCGTCGCAACGCACAGGATGTCGAAGAAATTGAGCCCCGCAGAGTAGACTTCCACCAGCACCTGGGACTTTGTGGGATTGGGGACGGGCGCATCGTGCGACCTGTGGGAGCAGGTCAGATCGAGGCGTGCATGCGGACATCGAGCGAGACACACAGCGTGAGATTCGACGGGTGCGTGAGCTCTTTGACGACCCAGGCTTTCATGGCGAGTGTATTTTAATGAGTGTCAGTGGAGGAAAGAGAGAACAAGATGGTGTCGGGAGGGAGGGCAGTTGAGCGGTGGATGACAATGTCAACCTGCCGGCGATGCGAGTTGCCGGGGCTCGGGCGGGCCGACCTCGCCCGAGCACGTCTCGCCCTCGGTCGGTAAGGAAGAGCAGCATTCATGGCCTAATTAGAAATTTTCATCTTTCTGAAACTGGGGTTCCATATAATCTGATTAGACAAACGGTGTACAAAATGGCTGGGAAAGGTGCCGCCTGCCAGGAAGCTTGGCCAATTGATGGGCGAGCGCTGACCTTTACTAGGCATGGCCTCCCTGCAACGAGAAGGAAATTACTGGGTGTATACGTCACACATCCCTAAAGTTGATAACATGAGGCAAGTCCTTCCTACTGTATTTGATGCGGTCGACCTGGCAATACGACTCGTCTTCAGTCCAGTCGTGACCGGCACGATTCGCTGTACCTACAGTTTGGCATGGGCTGCATTGCCCAACAGGAAGGTCATCTGCAACCAAGCGAAAACTGTCAGTAAGTTCCCACTTTATACAGCAATACCGACGCGAGCCTCGAGCCCTTGCCAACAGGCATAAACAACGGGCTGTCGTACCCTATAGCCGCCGGGGCAGCCACTGCCACTTAAGTAAGGTAGAGCAGCAAAATCAAGGTCTCTCTGGGGTTCGAACCCAGGTTTTCGGAATATTAAGAAATCAAAATCCGACGTCCTAACCACTAGAAGAAGAGACCTCACACGGTGTGTGACAATAATATAATAGAAAAATTATAAATTGTACCAAAGTGCGATGCGAAACGAAGCCTAAGGCGAGCAGAGCGAGCAAGAACAGCAGGCGGAAAGCACTGGAGAGCTGTGAAAAAACGCAGTAAGAGGAAAGTGCCGTACAAACATTTACGTACAGTCTGGGACTTAAGAGAAGGGTGCTTCAGAAAAGGTTGCCTGGAAAGCCGTACAGACCATTACTGTTTCGACAAAGAGGAGTATTGGTTGATCGTTGAGTGGTCAGCCAAACTGTTTCAGCATGTTTACCGATCATATTTACCACAACTTCTCCACCTGCTGCTCGGTGCTCCGGTATTTTGTTTTGTCTGACGACAGCATGTCCTAGGGCACCAAGTTAAGACGGTCCGCAAACTTGTTGATTTTGCTTCCCCAATTACGAGACCATTCTGACCCTTGCGCCACATATAGTTTAGTTGCACTAAAACTGAATAGGTTTTCCAGAAAAGCCTTTGCTTACATGCGCGAAAGTATATGCACTTGGCGCCAGTTCCTGCGCCCTGACAACTGTGCGAGCAGCAGAGCAGCTGAATTGCAAGGGGTTTGTTAGCCCATGCTCATTGGTTGTGCTTCATGTCCCTATGATCCACTGCCATTGATCTTGGAAATTGAGTTCTGGCATACATGAGCCCAGAACAAGGACTGGGCGAGGCTACGAAGTCCTCAAGGAGGCATGTACAGACATGACTGTGGAACTCAGACCTGGTAACCTCGAGTGACATTCAGAAGCAAACCTTAAGGGGTGCGTGAGACTCCAAGTGCCTTGCGGCCGAGCAGCAGCAGGGACTTGCACTCCTGGCTGAGTAATGCCGTCTTCAAATTTCTTTCTCTGTCCAAGTGGGAGTAAATATGCCGTAACCGTGAGTTTCATCAGAAGGGACAAGTGGACAGAGGAAATGTCCTGCAACATGCATGCAGGGCCGGCTGCGGGTGGATGTCCGGCGCATCGCGGCGAAGCGGCTGAATAGAGCAGAACGAGCGCAACAGGAGGGCAGGACCGCAAGTCTCGTCACAAATGCACCTTGTCCTCTTCCCTTCTCATCGCGCAACAGATACACATTTCTCCCAGCTCCTTATCCCTCATCAAGCCTTTTCAACGTAGCGCTATCATCTTGAGCAGGACTATGGGAAACGACGAGAGCGCGGCGCCGCCGAAGGAGAGCCTGACCGCGGGTGGCCCTGCCGGAGGAGAACCCCTTGAGCACCCTTGGAAGATCTGGAGCGGGGATGGACCCTCCGGCGAGAAATCCCTTCTAGTAGAGGGTGTGGAACGTGGGGCATGGGGAGATCTGGGATACAGTCTCGTCGCGGAAGCTGGAAAGGAAGGGAAGCGGTGTGGGTGGCGGCAGAGCGGCTATCTTGCAGGAGGCTCCAGAGCTGCTGTATTCGCCTTTCGAAATATCTGGGAGCCATCTGACGGCGTATTTGACATCTTTATGCTGCACCAGAGACCCAGTATGCGAATGCGCTCCAGGAGCCAGCCCCGACCACTTTCCAATTAGCATTCCATCGTGCAGCTCTCGAAAATCACCATTCCCAACGAGTCTGCCCTCGAAGGCAGTCTTCACTAGGGTAAGGCTGCCAGCTCTGTCGGGTGCAAGCGAGCGACACAACAAGCGTTGTCAGGATGCTGAGGCTCTTGTGATGGTTCTAGGGCCAAAATATACGCATGCAATACTTCTCCTCATTTGAAGGTGCGGCGTGGATAAAAAAGTCCGGGGTGGGACTTTCCTTTCGAACGTCCAACTCGCAGTACGGGTTCCTCGCAATTGGGCGAGAGCAGTAACGGCCTGCTATTGGTTACCGAAGGCGAGTTGCTCCAACTTCCTCTGGCTGGACCACCAGCTAACGGACAGGGTTCCTTCAGCAGCTGGCGTGCACACCGCGGAAGCGATGAAGTTTCACAGCGCTGCGAACGCCTATGTCGTGACGGTGAGCACCATCTATTGGAACATACATTCACTTTGTCTAAGTCGTTTCCCTTCAGGCCCCACGCCACTTCCTTCTCGGTCCTCTCCATAAACCATCTCCGCCATCCACCGCGCGTCTTTGATCCCTCCACCCCTGCCGCGAATCCGGCGCACGGCTCCTCACGCAAATATCCGACCAGCCCGGCTGGTCCGGACGAGGGCTGAAGGAAGCACAACGGGCGAAAAGATTGTTTTCAGGTGTCGCTGACCCAAGAGATGCGGGACAGGGGTTTCCTGAACCTAAACCGAATTTTAATATATTCTACAAGAAATAGCCGCTGTAGGCAGAGGGCAATGAAAACGAGCTCAGAAAGATCAAATGAAAAGACAAGGCTGACATTGCGGAGATAGCATTATAGTCGACCTTCGTTCAATGAACTTAGCCTTTGTGAAACGAATCGTCTTCCCATCAACACAGATCACATGCACATGCACATGTAAATACTTCACTGCGTAGTTCATAACAATTAGCAAACGGGGTGAGATGGAATTTCTCCCCAGCCTTTGTGTTAGGGTCGCATCCTTTGAGTACGGCTGTAGCCCCCCCAAAAAAGGCTAAGAGAAATAGAGGATTCTCGATTGTGACTGATTGTCTTCCCTTCCCTCGTCTAATGATCAGAAAGAACAGCGATGTGAAGCCGCCCACTGTTTACCCGTACACCGCGTGTTGAGCCCCCTCGCTCCATCGTTCATCGTTCATGCTCGACGACCTTCGCCATGAGAGGAACGAACGCGGTGAAATGAAACGAATCCGAAGTTCGAGGCAGCTCTTCCGGTCAGAAAGAGAGAAAGCTAGTCAAGCTCGAATATCCTTTTATATGAGGGTTATGAGACAGCAACTTTACTGGAGATTGGTGAGGACGCGGAGAAGTAAGCTGCATTCAAAAATCAAACTTTCGTGTGCTCACATCTCGCCCTGAGAAAGTCCAGGGGCACCGTCATGCTTCGGCCTGTTAAAGAGATCGACAACGACCCTTCCTTGAACGACACGTACCTTTCCACACTTATATCGCCCTTTGGCGGAGGAGGTTCGGAGGGAAGTTTCATTCTTGTCGGTTGAGTAGTCAAATGTAGCTGGCCTCTGCTGTGGGTTGCCTTCTTGCAATGATCGCGGCTTACCCCCCCTTTTCGCCTCCCTCCGCCCCAATTGCGGCCGCGAGTGATCACCGTGAGTTCGAGTAGGTGTCGGTCATATGGGAACTGCTTCGAAGCCTTTCACGATCCTCCTCAGCTCAGTGTTGGCGCCCGGAGGCGGGGACACCGCCTTGGACTGCTTTACGCTCCTAACCGGTCGCCGCAGGCTCCCCATGCTGCAGCGGCAGGGATTGAGGGGAGAAATCCGACGACGGACCCATTCATGTATTGCACAGGAGTATCCGCCAGTAATTCACGGTCCAGAGGACACAGGTTGAAAATTTTACTTTCTTGGCGCCTCAGGCAGGGTTCCGCTGGTTCTCCCGTCGCTTTGTTCTTCATTGTGCATATCCTCACTTGCATCTTCCTTTATAGCTTCAACGTAAAGAAGAATTACGATCGTGCGAGGCATAGAGATCGAAAAGAATGTCGTCGAGAGGTCTCGAAAAATCGCCCGTAAGGCCGTGCGTGGCGAGTGAGACATGAGGGCGTGCGCGCGAACTTGGACTGACGCATCTGCGACTTTTGCGAGGCCTGCTCGTCTTCTCCATACGCTCACAGCGACCCCTCTCCACGCCCGTTTCACCCCGTCGCCCCCCTCCTACCGCCTCGTATTGCCCAGCATGGCGTCCGTCGTTGGTATCGACTTTGGAAATGTGCGTCAGGATCTCATGCCTGTTTGAAACTTGTCAGGCGCACCAGGGCTCACATGTCTTCCTTCCTCGCAGGCGACCTCCAAGGTGAACACAGCTTTTCGTGCGACTTTGGCCGACACCGCGCTCGTTCAGGGCATCTTGGATTGTGATGCTACCCACTATGCACGGCTCTGGGGTGGTGTAGGGAGTGAGATGGAGGTGGCACCCGGGATGGGAGAAGGCCAGGGTGTGGGGTCGGAGGTCGGGTCAGGGGAGATTGGGGAGATGCCGCAGAGCCTCGCACATGCCCCATCTGTTTCGATTCTTGAGCTGACTCTTCCTTCCTTGCGTTCCTTCTCGGCAGATCGGTGTCGCCCGCCACCGTGGCATTGACATCATCACCAACGAGGTCTCCAACCGCCAGACTCCGTGCGTCGGCATCCCCTCCCCCCCATCACCCAGTCTTGTCCGGCGCTGTGCTGACCAGTCTCGTCCCTTTGCAGCTCCCTCATCTCCTTCACCCCCAAGTCGCGAGCACTCGGCGAGTCTGCCAAGACGCTCGAGACTTCCAACTTCAAGAACACCGTCGGCAGCTTGAAGCGGTTGGTCGGCCGGACGTTCCAGGACCCGGAGATCCAGAACATCGAGAAGCAGTTCATTGGGGCGAAGCTGGTTGATGCTGGGAAGGAGGTTGGTGTTGAGGTGAGTTTGGATTCCGTTGAAGCAGTTGCAGGGGCCGATGCGGCGCTTGCGGACCGGCCGGGCCTACCGTCATCTGGACGATGAGATGGAACAGGAGCGAAGCCTTTGTGCTGCTGTGATGGAGGGTACTATTGGAGGGCGACACTCTGCACATCGGACGTCGGGGCCAGCAGGACCTGACTGTACCGTACGCCTTTCACAGGTGCAATTCCTCGGCGAGCCCCATGTCTTCTCCGCGACGCAGCTCGCGGCGATGTACCTCGGCAAGCTGCGCGACACCGCGGCGGTCGAGCTCAAGCAGGCCGTCTCGGACGTCGTCATCTCTGTGCCCGGCTGGTTCACCGACGTTCAGCGCCTCGCGATGCTGAACGCCGCCGAGATCGCCGGCCTCAACTCCCTCCGCCTCATCAACGACCTCAGCGCGACCGCGCTTGGCTACGGCATCACCAAGACCGAGCTCCCCGAGGCGCCCGCCCCGCCGAAGCACGTCGTCTTCGTCGACATCGGCCACTCCAACTACCAGGTCTCCGTCGTCGCGTTCAACAAGGGCAAGCTCGAGGTCAAGTCGGCAGCGTACGACCGCCACTTCGGCGGGCGCGAGTTCGACAAGGTCCTCGTCGACCACTTCGCGGAGGAGTTCAAGGGCAAGTACAAGATCGACGTCCTCTCGAACCCCAAGGCCACCTTCCGCCTCACGACCGCGTGCGAGCGCCTCAAGAAGGTCCTCTCCGCCAACGCCGCCGCGCCGCTCAACGTCGAGAACATCATGAACGACGTCGACGCGTCGTCGATGCTCTCGCGCGAGGAGTTCGAGAAGCTCGCCGAGCACCTGCTCAAGCGCGTCGAGGAGCCGCTGAAGGAGGCGCTCGCGGAGGCCGGCCTCGAGCCGTCCCAGATCGACTCGATCGAGCTCGTCGGTGGCTCGACCCGTATCCCCGCCGTCAAGGAGCGCCTCTCGCAGTTCTTCGGCAAGGGCCTCTCGTCGACCCTCAACCAGGACGAGGCCGTCGCCCGCGGCGCGACCCTCGCCTGCGCCATGCTCTCGCCCGTCTTCCGCGTCCGAGAATTCCACATCTCCGACATCAACCAGTACGGCATCAAGGTCCAGTGGGAGCTCCCCGCCGACCTCCCCGAGGGTGAGACAGACGAGACCGAGCTCATCGTCTTCCCGCGCAAGAACCCGATCCCGTCCACCAAGGTCCTCACGTTCTACCGCAAGGAGGATTTCTCGCTCGAGGCGCAGTACGCCGAGCCCGAGCGCATCCCGACCGGCATCAATCCGTGGATCTCGAACGCGACGATCAAGGGCGTCACGCCCGACGCGAACGGCAACCACGCGATCGTCAAGGTCCGCGTCCGCCTGAATATCCACGGCCTCTACGCCGTCGAGGGCGCGCACACCGTCGAGGAGGTCGAGAAGGAGGAGACCGTCACGCCCGAGCCGATGCAGACCGACGCCGAGACCCCGGCCGAGGCGCCCAAGCCGGAGGTCCGGAAGGTCAAGAAGCTCGTCAAGAAGGCTGACCTCACCGTCGTCGGCGGCACGACCGGCCTCGACCCACAGACCCTCAACGAGTGGCGCGAGAAGGAGGGCCAGCTGCACGCGTCCGACAAGCTCGTCTTGGAGACTGAGGTGCGTTTGTCGAGTTCGCTTTTCCCCTTCAAATTCTCGAAGCCGCAGTTGATCATGCTACTTGTCCGTCGTTCTTGTTTACAGGAGCGGAAGAACGCGCTCGAGGAGTACGTCTACGACCAGCGCGGCAAGCTCGACGACCGCCACGCGGCGTACGTCAAGCCGGCTGAGAAGGAGGAGTTCCAGAAGCTGCTCAACGAGGCGGAAGAGTGGCTCTACACTGAGGAGGGCGAGGAGGCGACCAAGTCCAAGTACATCGAGCGCCTGGACACGCTCAAGAAGCTCGGCGACCCGATCGTCCTCCGCTGGCGCGAGCAGGAGGAGCGGCCCAAGGCCGCGGCCGTCCTCCGCGAGGCGACGAACGACTTCCTCTCCAAGGCCCAGTCCGGCGACGAGAAGTACTCGCACATTGACGAGAAGGACATCGAGACTGTCATTAACACCGCCGCCAACGCCGCCAAGTGGCTCGACGACAACCTCTACAAGCAGGCCGAGCGCCCCAAGAACGAGGACCCCGTCATCACCTCGGACGAGATCCGCAAGCGCGCTGAGGAGATGTACGTCGAATCCCTCGTTGTCCCTTCTACTCCTCTCACCGTCTTTCTATCGCACGCTGACCGGTTTCGTCCTCTCCCACAGCGGCTACACCTGCAACGCCATCCTGAACCGCCCCAAGCCCAAGACTCCCAAGCCCGAGTCGACCCCGGCGTCCGGCGAGCAGACCCCGAAGACGGATGAGGAGAAGAAGGAGGAGCCCAAGCCCGAGCAGAGCAAGGAGGGCCCGTCGGAGATGGACGGTACGCCTCACTCGTCCTCTTCATCCGACGCCGTTCGAGCTTGCGATACTGATGTGGTTTTCTGCCGCTACGCAGTCGACTGAACGCGTAAACTTGTTTAGCTTGTAGATCACTCCCGGTTTCTTTCACGTATACTAGAAAATGCACAGCATACCACAAGCGACTGGCGTGTGAGTGTGTGTTTGCGTTAATATCCTGTTGATGAGCACGAACGGGCGAAAACGAGTGGTGTGGAGAGTGACAATGCGACGCAAGCGCGGACATCACGCTGCGCAGGTCCAAGCGCGGTCAGTAACGTATCGAGATGACTTGCAAATGTCTGCTTTCTGGACATCTTGCGTCACGAGAAGGCGGACCGATGGTATACAGGTGTTGGTTCAAAAGGCTGCACAACCTTCCTCGTTTCATTCGGCTCTCGCAGGGCTTCAAAAGACTTCAGATCGCTCAATCAATTCGTTAACGTACTATGCTAATGCAGTACATGAATACAGATAAAACAGAAACTATGAAATGAGAGGAACGCTGCGAAGCGGTAACGACTTCACGGCTTGTACTCGGGGAGCGGCGACTCCTCGACGTGCGCCTTCTCGTCCACTAGCGGCGCCTTCTCGTCGGCGTGCCCGTCGTCCGCCTTCCGGCGAACGGCCTCCTTCTCAGCGCGACGCTGCTGACGGCGCAGCTTGGCACGGCGGATGAGGGAAAAGGCGAGCGCGCCAAGGGCGAGGACGATGGAGGAGAGGAGGGAGCAGATGATGAACTTTCCGTGGACGGGGAGGCGCGCCCACTGCGCGCCGAGGCGGCGGAGCTTGCCGCGCAGGCACCCGCCGCCGCGGTGGTGTGGGTGCGGGTGGCGCCCCTTGCCCGCGCCGTGCATGGGGTGGTGGAAGTGGACGGAGCCGTGGCGGAAGGGGCCGGGGCCCTTGCCCTTGAGCGAGCAGGGGATGACGACTCCCGGCGCGCCGGCGTGCGCGATGGCCGCGGAGTCGGCGGGAAGGAACTCGACGGCGGGGCGCGAGGGAGTCGAGATCGTAGGTGAAGCTGGCGAGGAGGACGTGGTCCTTTGTCGGCGGGATTGGTCTCGGGTC
>JTLS01000301.1:0-22169 GCA_000826855.1 Basidioascus undulatus | reverse complement strand
CTCAGTCCCCCCGTCCGCTCTCCCCCATCCCAGCAGCCGGCCCAGCCGAGGCCGAAGCGTCCCTCGCGCGCGTCGAAGCAGCGCAGGAAACCTCAGAGGGGAACGTCTCGCTGAGCGACGATGCTCCGCTGGAGGACGTGGGTGGGCTACGCGGGGTGGAGGGCGAGGCGGAAGTGGGGGAGGTGGGGTATGAGGTGGAGGAGCCTGAGGAAGAGCAGGGGGAGGAGAAGAAGGGGGAAGAGGAGCAGGAAGGGGTGGAGGGGGAGGAGGTGGAGGAGGGGGGGGAGGTGCGCTGGAGGGTCATAGGACGGGGGGCGTTGCGGTTCTTCTCGTACAAACCTGAAGAGAGATCGATGGAAGGCAGGTGTGTTTCAGCAAGGGAAGGCATGCTGAACGGAGGGCTTTGGTGATGGGAGGAAGGCAAGAGGCTGGCCGAGGCAGAGATAAGATGGCCCTAGGCGAATCAGGCCCTATCGCACACTAAAGCACTAAAGTGGCGGCGCGTCCGTGCTGTGGACTGTGTACCCTGACAGCACCCCTCTGGCATCCAAGACATCCCCCCAAAGAATCAATATCAAAGCACTCACCACAAGCATTGCAGATGGTCTGCCCGTCCGCGGCCCTCCTCCAAAGCGGCGTAACATGCGTGCCGCAATTGGTGCACGTCGTCTGCTGGCCTCGGGGGCTCGCGCCGCCGCTCACCGTGCTGCTGCCGGCGTCGGACTGGGGCTGCGCGGGCGGCGGCGAGGGCACGCTGGTGGACTGCGGCGGCGAGGGCG
This sequence comes from Basidioascus undulatus, assembly GCA_000826855.1. Taxonomy (NCBI): domain Eukaryota; kingdom Fungi; phylum Basidiomycota; class Geminibasidiomycetes; order Geminibasidiales; family Geminibasidiaceae; genus Basidioascus; species Basidioascus undulatus. Next base: position 21,390 of record JTLS01000301.1, on the reverse strand, counting down.
TGTGCGTGCCGGTGAGGTAGGAGGACAGTGGCGGGAGCTTGAGCGCGTGTGGCGACGCGCGCGCTGAGGCCGACGGCGGCGGCGGCTGCGGCGGCGCGTGCGTGAGCGACATCGGCGGCGGGGGCGTCGGCGTTGGCGTCGGCGTCGAGAAGAATGCAATCGTCGTCGTCGTTGCGGATAGATGTATGTGTTGGGTGTGAAAGCAAGGCGAGCAGTGTGGCAGACTCTAGGCGAGTGGCCGAGGGCCGCGAAGCGTCCGGCAGTCAATGGGCGCGGCAGCAATTCAGACTTCTCAACCAATCAGCGCACACTCGTTTCGAAAACATAGTATAGATACAGTATCATCTCTTTACTTATCTATCCTCATCGATTATCAATTTCGAATTATCTCACACACTTATGACCCATTTCTGAAAATTTGGGGCATCGCTTTTCATGCAGCATGGCTTCAAGATGCTTCTGTGAGAGTGGGTACTATTCGCGGCATCCCCAATACGGACGCCCAAGAGAGAGAACGCCGAAGAGAGAGAAGACTGCAAGAAAGTGTCGGAGGGTTTCATATCTAATATATACTAAATCAATAGTACTTTTCTGACAGAAGGCACCGGACGTCGTCGATCGTCCGGCATCTTCATCTCTTGCAATCTCTTGTCATCTCGATGAGGTGGGATAAACATCCGGGATCAGGGGCTAAGATAAGATGTGTGGGCTCTGGTCGGAGTCTGGAAGAAGCGGTATCTTGCGGTGTGCTTGCGGTATGTGTGCTCGCAAGCGTCTCAATTTTCCTTCAACTTCCTTCAAGACAGGAGTGCTTCTACGTATACGCCCAAGGCAAGACGGGCAACGCATGCCTGAGTGCCGCGAGAGCTCTAGGCCGCCTGCACTGCTGCGGCCTGGCGCAGCGAAGGCGCATGGGCAAGACACTCTCATTTGAGAAGTCCAGCTGCCAGTTCGTTTAACAATGCTATGTGATTTTGGCTCAGATGACCAACAGCCCTGAGGACATGAGAGGAGCAGCAGGGCCAGTTATCGCTGAAGGTTCGTAGGCGGGTTAGCCGCCTGCATCGGCATCGCTCCATCCGTGCCGGCATGTCCAGCGACTGACTATATGAGTGTAGGAGCAAAAATTTCTTCAGCCTAGTCCCTGTATTTATCAGCGGCTTTATAGACTTCTGTGCAGCCCAATCTCTTGAGGCTGGACACTGACATGCCGTGAGGTGGCTGCTGAAGGACGGGTATAGTTGCCACTCGTGCTTCCAACGATGGGAACAAAGGATCTGAACAGCTTACATTCCTCATTATATCAAAGGAATTTTTATTATTACCTGAGCTGTGCGTTTTCAATCATGAAACGTTCGAAGGACGGGTCCCAACTGCCCAGCCTGTGATAACACCACTCCGGTCTCCGAGCACCCCTTCGGTCTCCGAGCCTAACAGTAAGTAAAGGCCAGCCGGTGTCTGCCCTCTATCACTTAACTCTCGTCAACATGGCGGTGTAAAATACTCCGTTCCAGCAGTGCTGCTGTAGATGCAAGTCGTCCGCTCTGTCTTCCGGCGAGAGAATCGCCCATGCGTGGCTTCAGACTATGACTACTGTGGATAAATGAGCCCCAGTATTCCACTTCGTTTGAGTGTGTTCGACCCATAGAAAGTGGCATCACAATGCAATCTCAGCAAGGCCCAAAGCTGTTGAAATGGACGAGCACGAGACACGCGAACACTGTACAAGAGAAAATAAGGCCCTACAGTCACCGTAGGATGTAAGGAACAGAATCAAAGAAAGGAGAACAGTCCCAATGGAAAATGATATGCAGCCCGACGGCACCGGTCTCAGAAACCAACCCCCATCGAAGACCACCCAGCTAGTCCTAGGCAAGCCTCCAATATTCAACCTTCACCCCGCTAGGTGTTCCTATCCCGACGTACGTTCTCCATTCACTGCCAAGTGTATGAAGCTCGCCCCAGAATTGGAGCAGCAACGAAGCGTGGCGTAACCCCGCTGCGCAAAGGCTGCGCTGGACTCGCTGACCACCCTCGAGATGCGATCGAGGCCTGAATGCTCCTCAATAAAGTATATGAGATGCATTGAAGTACAGAAATACTTAGTCGCCGCCTTTGGACGCCTCGTTCTCGGGGGATATGGGCAGTTCTGCTCTGCTGTGCTCTTCTCATCCCTGGACAACATCGAAAGTTAGCGGACGTGCGCCGTTACGAAGAGCGTGGATAAGCTGGAGAGTGGAGAAAGCGTAGGAGCTTATACAGCTATCGATACCATACCAGCTCAGGAACAGGAACAGAAGTCGTGCCTTTCCTGATGGTGTTCCTCCTACAACCCTCGGCACAAGGCTAAGCGTAGTCGGATGAGCTGCGGACCTAATTAATCATAAATTATACACTCCAAATGTTTCTACTCAGCCCAGATTTTGAGGGCACAACATCGGAACAAAGGCGAGGAGCAAAGCCGAGGAGGCGTGGACATGCTGCGCGAGGCCAGGCCGGAGGCGTTGCTGCGGACGACGAAAAGCGCTTCGTCGAGTCAGACTGCCTCGACGATGGTCGAATACTTTACTGCTTTTCAAGTTTTTTATTTTATTTCAACAACTTCCATGTACCGAGGAAAGGTAGGTGTATCTGCGAATCCTGCCTGTGAGAGTACCGCATTCCGCAAGAACGAAGCTGTCTGCCATCGGCGGAGGAACGGGAGCGATGCGAGTCTGTCGATCAAGAACCACAGGGTTTATGTGTTAGGGTGAATGGGAACATATTCTCATATAGGCCAAAGACGTGGAAGGGCTCGAGGGTGGCCCCACACCCCACAAGACCACACTTTCTGGAATCTATGGTTGGTCCGGTTATATTTTCACATTGGACTGCATAAAAATGGACCAGAGGCCCGCCGCTCCTTCTTCAAAATACGGGGAAGATATGTTGATCTGTAAGATTCGGTACAAGGCAGATGGACAGTACACCGAGTGGCTGGGGCCGGTGAGCGCTGTAAGGGTGTTTAAAAACAGATAGGCCACAGGCCGGGATGCCCTTGAGAGCGAACATAAGGCAGATTGAGTAATATTTAGTGTAGAATGCACTCAAGAGAATCAGCCTCCTGTTTTCCGGGTGGGCTGGAAGCTGGAGCCTGCAGGCCTACTCTATCGATTATTTGCCCCGAACAAACCCTCACGGTCTATATGCCCAATGCGTTTTGTCTTCCAACTGTGAAATCGGCCTTTTAGCTCTCCGTGTAATTCAAGATCACGCCCGACAATATACGCAGACGTGCTTGCAGACATACAGACGTGTAACGTGCTATCATGGTCAGATGTTTCTCAGCGCCCGAGCGTACAGCTCCTACCCCATAATATCCCAGACCTCGCTATGCAACCAAAGCAGAACTTCCAAACGTACTGAAGGGTTCATGATAGAACAGCTCCCACCTCAGTCTTTCTTCAGCACATGCAGATAGTCCAAATCCAAGTGCCAAAATGTCCCATCGCAGAACTTCTCCCACAGTTCCGACATTATCTCTTGATGTGTAATATGATTGCATCCACCGATTATTACCTCAAAGTAGCACACGCTCAAGTCCTGAATGAGAGAATGGTCCGGCCAAGACGCGTGGTCTTCGGAGATGAAAGCAACGCGCTTTAACGCAGGCAGCTGGTTTAGCGTGGAAGCGAGAATTCCGGACATGTTCGAACAATAGGAAACGAAGGTGACGATATGGGTACGCAATGAAATCTGGCACAACAGAGGGGCGTAAGTTTCTTCATCGACATAATAGTCCCTGATGCAGAGCCGGTGAAGTTTCGTTGCCGCATGGCATCGTAAGTAGACCCCACAGGGCTACCTTCTCCAGCTCAAAACACTATCCCAGGGACTCTGGAAGCCGTCCCGATTGCGAGAGGTCGTAGCGTAGAGCGAGACGGTGCATAGTCGCCTGGGCCGCCTCAATGGCCTCAGCAATCTCTCGAGTTTCTCCCTTTCGAACAAGTCAGCATACTTTTAATTGAAGCCGCTCCACATCAAAGTGTGCACATAAGCGCAGATGCGACGAGTGGCGGAAGGAGGCGAGCTTCGAAAGGCTGTCAACGACGTGGCGCCGATAAAGGTGAGGAAGCGTGATCTTCCTGACATCGTTCGAGACGAGCGTGAGCGCTAGGAGCGTCTCGAGAGCCTTGGGTGAATGCTTGTATGCCGAGGGATGTTTTGGCTCGCCGACGGGGGCGACGATGTTCTCGATAACGTCGATGGGGAGCTGCACGGCCATGCTGGTGTGTGGTTTGGGAAGAGAGAGAAGCGTGGGGCTTTCCGTGAAAGAGAGTTCCGCCGCCGCCCGCAGATCTACGCCCGTTGACTCCGTGATTAATGACCGTCAAAGCATTTTCAGCAGCAAATTTACCCGATAATCGATTAGCCCATCCTGCACCGCCTCCGTGTTGATTTTATTCTCGTCAGTGCAACGTTCTGCATGTCCGCGTTTGGCTCCCGAACGTCGTACTACGTGGATTTCATCTGTTTATCAGTATCTGCTTTGAAATTTACGTTTTTCTTTTATATTGGGCCTGCTGACGGGACGTCCGTCTGCCATCTTATTTGCCGCTTGGAAAGCTCCGGGCGCTGCCAAGCGGAAAGACTCCGCTCGCGCTCGCGATCGCACCTTGCCTTCTCGCCATCATCACACGCTCCCTGCCCAGCATTTTCGTCCTCGTCAATGGCGCTCCCCGCCCTACCATTCGAGCTCGTCGAGCATATCGTTTCCGTGTCCAAATCGGCATCCTTACTCGTAAACCTATCACTCTTGAACCGGGCGTTGTCCTCCTTCGCGCTTTCGGTGCTCTACTCGCACGTTTCACTATCGACCGAAACCCAACTCGAGCGATTTTCGAAGACTTTGCGCTCTTCCACGTTTCTGTGTTCCCGCATCCGAACCCTCACCGTCCGGCACTGGCCCGACGACACCTCGGACTCCAGCATCGACGCCCTCCGAATCGTACTCTGCTCTCTCGCACCCCACCAGCGCCTCACATCGCTCACCCTCGACCGGCACCTGATTTACGGACGCGCGGCCGACGCGACGCTGCGCTCGGCGCTGTCTCTCCTCCCCGCTTTGGACACCCTCGTGCTCCCATCACCCGGCCTCTCGCTCACCACGTTCCACCCGTCGACACTGGCCACTCTTACGCGCCTCGCGATCTTTGGGCCCACGTTCCCTCTCCCGGTAGAGCTGCCATCCCTTGCGCACCTCGTTTGCGCGCCCACCGGCGGCCCGTTCCCCGAGAACCGCGACGCGCTGCACGCGTTTGCTCAATTCTTGCGCCACGCGTCCCGCACATCCGCGCTCCGCCGCGTCACCCTGGTTTGCGACGTCACTAGCGTGAACTGGCTGTGGCAGAGGAACGACGTCCAAGCCCTCGGGGCAGCATTGAAGGCGGCGTTAGCGGAGGATGAGGAAGGGGACGGGGATGGGTGGAGTGGACCAAGCGTCGTGGCGAAGCTGGTCGAGCTTGAATGGGGTCAAGAAGGAATGAGGGATTGGACCGTGAAGGGCGGGGAGGAAGGGTGGATTTGGGATGGAGAGGGAGGTGGAGAGAGCAAGGGCGGGGCAAGCGAGAACGAGATTGTTCTACTTTGACGAGCTACGAGTGAAAGCTGGCCTTGCATTGCATGGTCATGGCCTAGTGATTCTCTTTCTGAATAGAATGGGCAGGTTCAAGCGTCCATGCTACACGGATGAAAGGCGGAACTTTCACAAGTTTGTATTCCCGCTGAAAGATGGCACTGAGCGTCTTCATGAAAACACATAGCCATACGGAACCTCCTTCACACCACACCCTCAATTCACCAAGACTACGACACCGCCAAAACCCCCGCCGGGTCATCCGCTGCCCATATCGTTCCGTCGCGGAACCCGTTCAAGAACCAGCTGTCCTTGTCACCGCGGTACGCAGCAACGATCTGGAGATTGCTTTGGTCCGAATGTGAGCCAAGTAGCTCTTTCAGCACGTAAACCCGCTCTTCCATTGTAGCGAATCCCAAGATGAGCTTGCGCATCGACGGAGCGCGTGAAAATCGAAAGGTTGTGGTACGACAGCGAACACTCTTCAAGAGGAGGACCCTTCGCCAAGCTTGAGGACTACCACGTGTCGAAGAATGCTCGTCTGAGGCCAGTCATATTTGTCATGACGAACGTGCTTCGCTCCCAGCCGTGATGGATGTGCAGCGAATGAGTACAAGCGAGGAGCCTCGGGTTTCGTTGTCGCCGTGTGCACCAGATCTATCATCCGCTCGGTGGACAAGCAGGTGATTGCGCTGTAGAGGGGAGGCGCTGCTACCGCGTTAAACGAGCGCGAAAAAAACGAGGCAGAGCGAAGCGAGGGTGGCCGAGTCCCTCGAGTAGGCGAGCGGGTGCGACGGCGCGCCGACTTCCTCGGTGATGAGCACGTGAAGCTCGGCAGGGAGTTGTGGGGGGGTCATTATGAAAGCGAGGTATGGGTGTGTGGTTTGAAAGGGAAGCAGAGCGCCGGGAGGTGCGGTCAAAATACGGTGGCTGTCGGCTGTGGTGCGGGAGATGGCGATGGCGATGGTGAGCGGAAAAGACAGGGCGGTAAACCCGCACGGAGGAGATTCTGAGGTATACTACGTCTGCTGACCAAGCCACATGGCGCGCACAGACGTAGTAGTTCTTACGCCAACACGGAATTGTTGCAAACTTATAGCCCATAGCACATGCTTCGCTGATGCTATATAACCCACGCAACTGATCAGAGGTATCCATGTGAGTTTGAGATTTCGTTAGGATCTTTATTTGGCTGGACTTTCAAGATAGCCTGCAATGTTGGGCTTGAAGAGGTACTACTTTGGCTGACAGCCAAATCCGTTGATACCCGTTCTCAACGGCTTTCATTTAGCTGCTGTGATGCCCAGCTTTGACTGTATAGAAGAGATTCAGTATACTAGCACTTTATTTCAAGGACTTTGCCAACTTACATCGATCTCCTCTGGCTACCCCTGCGCGTTATTGGTCGATGACCAGGTGGAAACTGCGGGGCTCGGTTGCATGACTGCACGCAGCCCTAAACAAGCTGCACTCTCTCGTCCAATCATCCTCAGGTCATATTCAAACGTGGCAATCTCCGGACGAACCCACACCTGAGACCAGGCTATTCCATGGTTTGCCTGAGTGTGCATCAGTCTCTGGTCAATGGACTGAGCCAAGAAGTCAGACATCATGGCATTCGGCTTGATAAGAGGGAGCAGCTAATTTGCATTCATTCGATCACAAACGGTGAGATATTGGGAAGGAATGGAGCTAATGGGTATTAAAAGGAACAGTCCGACGGATTGCAGTCGCCTCGCATCTGAACAGTTCGGCTTTATGAAGCCCGCACCTGATTTTAAATACCTAGCTGTGTCGGTGATCTTTTCATGGGCAAAAAGTGTCTTCATAGCAAAGCAGTCAAAAAAGTCAAGGGGCGTTGTGCCGGGTATCGACCATGGAAGCACCGTGGAAGCACCGTGGAAGCACCGTCGCGGGCGCGCCTCGGGGACGCCGGCTGTTCGCTTCCACAGCGCGACTGCCGCCTATCGCCCGGTTGCGCAGCACCATTCATCTCAATCCACATCGCACCTAGAACACTCTCATATCGTAGTAGAATTACCCCGCGCGCTCTCTTCCCCCTCGATCACCATCATCACCCCCAGATGTGCGTCCAGAACCCCCCGGGTGTCTCGCCCGGATGCAATCCCGATGCTGACGCTTGCCCGACGCTCGTGTGCAGGGCGCAGCTCACCGTCCTGCGCGGGCACAAGGACCCAACGAGGGACGACGTGCTGCGGGACGCGTTTGCCTTACCGGACGATGCGGGTCAGTCGCGGGATGCGAGGCTGGAAAAGGGAAAGGAGGGTCGACTGAATGGGGCATGCGGGTGGACAGGTCTGCCGCTGAGCGAGCTCAACGCCGTGTTTGGCGTGCAGGGGGTGGGGGAGATTTACGTGCGTGCTCTCTTCCTTCTCTATTGGGAGCCCCTGGGCAGCCGCTGATCGTGTGTGAGGGTCGAACAGTCCGGCAAGCTCACGCTCTACTCGCGCTTCCTCACCTTCGTCTCTCTCGACCGGCGCTCGTGCAAGGCTACCCTCCCGCTCCACGTCATCCGGCGTGTTGAGCGGCTCAACACCGCGCGTGGGGGACCCGGAGGTGTCGGCGCGGGCGCGTTCGCGCTCAGCCTCGTCGTCTGGCACGGGATGAAGATCGTGCGTCTTGCCTTACACCTTTCCCTCCGAAGTGCTGAGCTGAGGTGGAACGCGGAGTGGTGGGTGTAGGTTGTGCAACTCAATGCGCTCCGGCCTGCGTCCGAGGCGTTCTGCGCGCACCTGCGCACGAGCCTTAAGGCGCAGCTGCCGGCGATGAAGGAGGTCCGCCCCTTCGTCAAGACGTGCTACTCGGAGGTCGCTGTTGGCGACCTCGCGGAGGACACGGGCGAGAAGGACAAGGGCGAGCGCGAGGACGGGAGCCTGGAGATCTTGGAGAAAACCGGGGAGGACGAGGGCGTGGCGGCCGCGGAGGAGAGGGAGTACCATGGTGGGCTGGGGCTGAAGGTACGTGCTGCGCTGTAGAGGTTGTGGGTCGGAGCGCGGGTGCTGATTAGGGCGGGGTTGGACAGTTTAAGTTCCCGGGTGACGCTAAGAAGTGCGCTGACCGTCTTCTTGACGCGACTGCACTCTTGCGAGGTATACTGATAAGCTGTGTACTTGACACGTAGGCTCCGCGAACGCTCCAAGATGAAGCTCTGGAAAGAGTACCTGCGCGTGCACGGACGGAACCTCACGCTCATCCGGTACCCGCAATTCCAGCGTCTCGGTCCGTCCTCCCCTCTTCCCCTCCTTCCGCCAACGCCAACTGACAAGGGTGCCCACAATTGCTGCGTGCCGACCACAGTACAAGTCGGCCTGCCCAACCGCCTCCGCGGTGAGATGTGGGAGGTCCTCTCCGGCTCGATCTACCTCCGCTTCGCGAATCAGGGGGTGTATCAGCAGATCTTGAAGGAGAACGAGGGGAGGACTAGGTGCGCTCCCCCCATCCTGTTACTTTCCCATTCCCTCGTTTGTCTGTGACCGACATGGGAAGAACGGACACAGCATGGCGACCGAGGAGATCGAGAAAGACCTGAACCGCAGTCTGCCGGAGTACGTCGCGTACCAGGACCCGGAGGGCATCGGCGCGCTCCGTAGGGTGTTGACCGCGTACAGCTGGCGGAACCCTGTACGCCTGCGCTTTTGCTTGGCGGGTTTGGTCGAGTTGGCTGAACGGTGCGGGGAATGGGTGCAGGAACTTGGGTACTGCCAAGCGATGAACATCCTTGTGCGTGTCCCGAGAACAAGGGTTGCAGAGGGACAGTGCAACTGACTGGTACTGGAGGGGTTAGGTCGCCGCTATCCTGATGTACGCTTTTCGAGCCGGTCCATGGTTTGAGAGCGACCTGAAACTGACAGCTCGTCTCCCGCCAAAGCTACATGTCCGAAGAACAGGCGTTCTGGCTGCTTGAGCGGCTGTGCAACCGCTTGTTGCCAGGCTACTACTCGTGCGTCCGTCTCTTGGCCGCTCAAATGAAATGCTGACGCTCCGGTCCGCACAGTTCTTCCATGCACGGCACGCTCCTCGACCAAAAAGTCTTCGAGCACCTTGTACAGCGCACACTCCCGTGCGTCCTCTCTGCCCCTCTCATCTCCACCTCTCTGCGTCATTCCATCGGAAAACTGACAGGCTGGCCGTCTGGCTTGTGCGAATGAAGGATTATCCACGACCACTTCGCCGCCGTCGACGTTCAGCTCAGCGTTGCGAGCCTGCCGTGGTTCCTGAGCCTGTACATCAACTCAATGCCCCTCGTATTCGCGTTCCGCATCGCAGACTGCTTTTTCGCGATGGGGAGCAAGGTGCTCTTCCAGGTCGGGTGCGTTGCTCGCTCCCTTTCAGGCCGTCTCCATCCTCTTTCAACAGTGGCTGATTGATGGAGCTCGATCCAGCCTCGCGGTGCTGAAGATCAACGGGGAGAAGCTGCTGGAGGCAACGGATGACGGGATGGTACTCAAGTGCGTTGATGGGGTTACCCTGGCGACGCGGGATGAGGATGAGATGCTGACCGGTTGATCGACGCAGCATCCTCCGCGACTACTTCTCCACGCTCGGCGAGTCCGTCCAGCCCAACTCGCCGGATCCTCGCGTCCGCAATATCACCAACTTCAGCGAGCTGCTCGTCGTTGCTTTCCGCGAGGTCAGTCCTTCCTTCGGAGCTCCTCCTATCTAGGCGAATCCCGGCGGTTAGGTCTGACAGCAAGAGGCTTGTGGGGGAACAGTTCAGCGTCATTACGGAAGAGACGATTGCCGCGGAGCGGAAACGGTTCAGGGGCGAGATCGTCCAGAGCATTGAGAACTTCAGCAAGCGCGCTGCGATTCGGAACCTAAAGAACACGGGGAGCTTCGACAAGGACGAGGTGCGTTGCCACGGGATAGTTGTCTTGAGGGGTAGCGCTAAATCCCGATATGTCGCACGGAACAGATCTCCCTCATCTACGACCATTACTTCCACGCGCTCTGCACGACGCCCACACCTCTCTCCGCCCTCCCGCGCTCGACGCCTTCCTCCTCCTCGACAACGACGCCTGCTTCACCAGCCCCCTCCGTAACCTCCGCCTCCTCCGCGTCGACGTCCACCGCGCGCGACACGGGCCGGACAGAGACCGTGATCGACCTCCCCACGTTCAAGATCTTCCTCGCGGACGTGTGCTCCTGGGCGCGCGACGAGAAGGTCGTTTCGAACGGGTTCCAGGAGCGCACGGAGCGCGAGCTCGCGGACCATGAGCTTGTGCAGAGGATATTTTACGCGTGGGACTCGCATGGGCGGGGCGCGCTGGGGCTGCAGGTGCGTATAATGCACGATGGGTGCGGAGGGGAAGAGGGAAGGTCAGGCAAATGGGAAGAGCGTACTAGCTAACTTTGGCCATGGGATGGCCGCCCGCAGGACATCGTTAGCGGTCTCGACGTCGTCATGCACAACGGCCTGATGGAGAACATCGAGTGGTTCTTCTCCTTGCATGACAAGGTGCGTGCTCCTACCTGAACATGTCAGGTATTGATCGTCAGGTGGATCTGAATCCCGGACTGGTCACGCACAGGACAAGGACGGATCCTTGACGAAGGACGAGCTGCTGCAGCTTTCGGAGAGTCTGCTGGTAAGGCAGTCTTTTCACGGTTTGAGTTTCGCAGTTGGTGCTGATTATGCCGTTGCATCACGCAGTTCATCTTCCGAGCTGAGCCTGGCGATGTCTACCTCGGCGCTGTCAGCAAGTTCATGACCAACGCATTCGAGTGCGTACTGGGACACTCTTGACGTGATTGTGCGATGCTAACGCTTTGTTGGTCCTGTGCAGGTTCGCGGACTCGCTGCTTCCCCCTGAGAAAGTCGAGAAGACGGACGGCGAGTTGCCCAGCAACGTGTAAGCGGTCAAGGTGCCACTCCCGATGCATAAAGTTTCCTGCTGACATTTGAGGTTACAGACCTTATATGAACCTCGCGACGTTCCGGATGGTCGTGCTTGCAGACGAGCGTGCGTGGGAATGGCTCTGCCCTGTGTCGACTGATGCTGAGACCTACTCCACATCTCGCAGTTCTGGAGGCATTCTTCGACTCGGACCTGACTGCCTCGTTCCGATTGGAGCCCGTCGCCGACGCGCCCGGCAAGCCTCTCGGTGGCCAAGGACTGATCGGCGGCCTGCTAGGCGGCCTGCTGTCCAAGGAGAACAAGAACAGCTTCTTCAAGTTTGCGGACGAGATCGGGAAGAGCCTGGGCAAGCACCAGGTGCGATTGCTGCCCGCGAGCGGGAAAGACATGTGTAGGCCACTGTTGCTGACCTGGCTGTTACTTTCTACAGGTCAAGGCACGGCCCAGCATCGGACGCATCGACCCGAACGCTCCGCTGCAAGAACCTGCCGCGCGCGAGTCACTCCTCACGCCTTCAATGCGCAAGGCATCCGTCACGTCCCCTTCCCTGTCGCCCTCTCCTCAACCGGCAGCTCCAACGTCACCCCGCTCTCGCACGCCTTGCCCTCTTCCTCCTTCTGCAGCTCCCACGCCTCCGCCCAAGGAGTCCGAATCCGAGCGGGACGAACCTCTCCTCGGCGGACCGGTCGACGCGATCCGCGCAGCGCAGGAGGCGCTGGCGGAGCGCACGCCGTTCGCGATCGACGACGTCGGCGACGACGACGAGGAGGGCCTCGATGATGACGCGGACTTGCTAGGCGACGATGGCGGCGAGGATGACCAGGGCGTGCTCGACGAGGTCGAGGCGTTCCTGAAAGCGCACGGCAGCGATGGGGAGGAGGACAAGTTGGACAAAGACGAGGCGGAGAGTGCGTCGTCCCCTCTTTCTGGTCTGTGAGACCGCCCCGCTAATTTCCATTCTTGCCTTCAGAGCTACTCAACGCCCCCGTCGACAAAGGCGCAGGCCTCTGAGCGTCCCCTTGTCTGTCATGCCCGAACAGTCCGATTCGATTTCCTAGACTTGCCTGCGGACTTTCCTTTCTTCTCGCCAGCCAGTTTTCCAGTCTCCCATCGTTTCTCCTTTATGTGGTGTCACCTTCGCTGGACGTACGGGCGCTTTCTGATGATACGTTTGAAAGCTTTGCTTGACCCCATTGACTGTACCCTGAATCTGAGGTCACGGCGGCCTGTGTTGTGCTCACTCGACGCTGGAAGCAGTCGGACTCCCCGAACTCCGCAATCCTCTACCTTCGCCCCGAATTCAGTGGTATCTTGGCGTCAGCAAATATTGCGCTACTCAACGCTACTCGGTTGCATGAGGCTTGAAAGGGATACTGTCTGGGGCCGGATCGATACTGGACAAAAGTGGCAGAGGCGCGAAGCACTGCGAAGCGGAATATTTGCATTCGTGCAGCCTCGTTCTCCTCGTCCCACAACCCGCAGTGGCAAGGGAGACTCCCGCTCGTTCGCTTCCGGTATGTCCCGATCCCGAGATTGCAGCGGGGATGCAGCATATTTCTTCAGCTCGCACATCGACCTTCGCTGCTGCACCATCAATCCACAATCCACTGCACGCAAAGAAATGTCTCCTCAACTACACATCTTGCACAGCGACATGCGCGAGGCCGCACATCACACGCACTGGGAGCAGCTGCCGCTAAATTAGTCCGCTCGTGTGGTACGTCCCTTACTCCTTATTCTGCAGTCAGTCAAAGGTTGAAGGTTGAAGAAGCTGAAAGTGTTCATTGCACAGGTCTTCGTCAATGATAAAACAGGGGAGGTCTCCGTCACTCCTCCCACATCGGTCCTGAGCAGCCCAGAGTACGCCTCCCTCTGATAACTCTCCCTTGGAAAGAATCCAGACTGATTCTGGTTCAGAAAGCAGCACGCACCCTCAAACCAGATCTTGCTTCGCCTTTTTTCATCGGATCGCCAGGATCGGACGAGTTCGACGAGGAGCTCGCACAGGAGGTCGAGCGAGAGGTCAGAGGACTGCTCCGCACACCGGTGCTCTAAAGAGCCTTTCAGACTGTAAGTGAGTCGCGAGTTCACGTCTTCTATTGGTCAAGAGGAGCTCACTGAGGCTATGGTGCATTTGGAAGAAGTGTGATATCGACAGCCGCTGCGGTAATTCGTTTCTTGCATTGTACCACTCATGTATTACCAAATTACACATTTTCTAGGCTGGGAGAATATGCCTTGTTATGTCCACAACGACCCACTCACTGCGCTGTTGGAAATCCGTCCGTCTGCAGCACAGCCTCACTGACTCTCCCATATGTACCACTGTTCGTGCGCTGTAATGCCCTGCTGCCGAAAAGTAGACTTCATTCAGGCTCAGCAGACGCATTATCAAGTTGCCTCGCTGGCGCCCGGTTGGGAGGCTCGTGTGGTGAGTCTACCGACAACGCCTTCCCCGAACGAGATATGTCTCATGGGCCGGGATTTTTTGTGTACAGCCAGGTGAACGTCCAGACTGGTCAGGTCATGTTCGCCCCCTGCCGTGGGCAGCAGGGGTATGGGAACAGGGCGCCGCCGCAGGAGGGTGGATACGGCGGTGAAGTGTGCGTTCTTCGGCCCGTGCCTCCACTTGCTCAAATGAGAAGTACTGAAGAGGTGTTATTCGATTCTCTAGGCCTCCGCCTCAGCAGGGATACTACGGCACCACCGCAGGAGCGTGGATACAGCGGTGAAGGGTGCGTTTTCTCTGTTTCACAGCCCAACCACACTACGAGTTGCTGACGTTCGTTCTTCTTCCATTTTTGAGGTACCCTCTACCCCGCGGAGGCACTCCCGGAGCGTATGCTGGAGGTGGTGGGTACATCGACGCCGAGAAGGAAGCCAAGAAAGACGCAACGAAGACTGGTATGATGGCTGCGGAGGCCGGCGTACTCTGTGCGTCTTTCAGGAAGCTATTCACCGCCGACCTGAGCACTGAGGGAGGTTGGCTTTCGGTTCAGCTGGGGCGGCGCTTGGCTACGGCGTTATCGAAGCGCCAAAGGATGGCGAGGGCGACAAGGAGGAGGAGGGGTCAGGCAGTGGCAGTGGCAGTGATGGCGGGGACGATGAGTGAGTCAAGGGGCGAGGAGAGGGAGTTTTGGGAACAAGGCAATCACTTCTTGGGTGTCACGAAGGTCATCTTTGATATATTCATACGCTCGCCTTGCTTGAATAAAAATGGTTGTGTTCTGCGTCATATGGCCTGCTTCCCGTAAACAAGACAAGGCACCCTGTCTACCCCGACGTCAGTCCGGACTGTTTAGCCTACCTGTAGGGTCACTATTCATCACAGGAAAGTAGAAAAATAACAGCAATGCGAAGAAATGTTGAGCCCGCGATGCAGATCTGAACTAGCTGTCGAACCCACAGACAGCGCCGTTGGAGGGAACAGCGTCGCCTGCGTGCATAGGACAAGCACAAACCCTATATAGACGTTGATCTAATCAACTCGAAGCTCTACGGGTACGAAATATTGGGACGTGCATGGGCACTAGCGGAGCACATCGAGGCAGATCTCATTTTCCATTCATTGCCTTCTCAACCCAACGTCCATCTTTACCTCACGCTTTACGCACGTTCTGCCTTGCCGACCAGCCGCAGTCTTAAAAGTGATCAACATTGTTCACAATTCGGTGAATTAATTATGATCGAGTTGTCTATGATTGAATGACGCGGTAGCCTTGTAGCCTCGCAGTTTGCCCAAATTACTAGCGCGTTGCCGTAGACTGCAATGTCCCCGACCAGCCAGCTCGGTCCCACTGCCCGCAGCAATCCTCGCGGTGTAGTCGCCCTCGCTGGCGATCTTGATGGCAAGCATATTATTCTGGGAAAGACTCCGTTTAATTATCACTTGTCCCCCACGCACAGAGCACGCAATGCCTGGCGCTACCCGGCACCGTCGCGGTAGGCGCAGCGAGTTTCTCATAAGCGATGCACGATGGCACGAGCTCGGGACGCCTCCGCTTTTTTCGACCTGTGTCCACGTCGGGCTATCAAACAACCTCCATCGTGTACTCTCTCCTCTCGCGCTCAGTCAACGCGATGTCCACTCCTTCTCCTGATCTCCTCCCCCCTCCTTCCCCTGCCGCTCGGCCGATCCGGATCACACTGCCCACCTCGGGCGATTCCTTTGTTTCTCTCTCTGATACCCTCGTCCCTCCTTCACCTATATTCCGTACCAAATACAAAGAGAAGTCCGGCTCTGAGATAAGTGATCTCAGCCCGCCCCAAGATGGCGCTCTGGGGCACAATACACGGCCTTTCCGCCCTCAGTCCGTCGCTTCACAAACGAAGCCCGATGGTGATTTTCACCTCGGCCGCTTCCGGATCCGAAAAACACCAGTCATCATAGCTATTGTAAGTATTTCCATCTCGGACCGGGCTGGCTACAACTGATCCTGGTCACTTCGGCAGAGCTGCCTGACGATGCTCGCAGTCGGTTTGAACGACAGCGCAACCGGCGCCAACCTCCCTGCACTAGAAGCGTTCTACCACGTCTCGTACAAGACCATCTCTTTCGTATTTCTAGCTAACATCGCCGGGTGGGACTTCCTTCTTGACTTATGTTCTCTCGGGCCTCAGCGTCGAAAAACTCACTTTCGGTTTCATCACACAGCTACTGCATCTCTTCCCTGACCGCTTCCTTCTTTCTGCACCATCTCGGAATGCGGTGGACACTCATGGTATGGACCCGATCTCAGCGCCTCAACTGGGGACTTGGGCTGAACACGCCCCGCTCTTGACATTCAGATAGCAGCCGCTTTCTATGGGGCAGGTGCACTGCTCGCAAGATTTGCGCCCCCCTTCGCAGCCTACGTCGTTGCACTCGTTCTGCTTGGCCTTGGAGGTGGCCTTCTGGATGCTGCATCTAGCACCGCTATTGCGCATGTGAGTGCCTGTCTACGCTTATGGCCTGTCTACCCCGCTCGAAATTGATCCTCGACGACAGCTCGAGGACGGCCCGCTCATGTCGATGGTGTACTCGTCTTTCTCTGTGAGTGTTTGACTACCAAATGTTCCCCCGTATATACGCTAACGTGCTCTTCGACCAGATCGGATCGGTATGGTCGCCCTCCCTTGCAGGCATTGTCTGCCTCACGACTCCGCCTCACTGACCACGCAGCCCACATGCAGATGATCGCCCCCTTCATCGTCGGCGCCCTCACCCAGAACGGCACGCCCTGGAACGAGTATTACTGGTTCCCCTTGTGCGTACCCCTCCCACCTCTCCTTCTCCCTCCCCTCTTCCACCCCTTCCGAACCCGCAAGTCAACTAACTTCCTCGTTCCCCTGCCCCTCCGCAGCGCCCTCTCAGTCACCATCACCTTCTTCCAATTCTTTATTTTCGCCTCGTACGAGCTGCCCTTGGAAGAGTCGCCCCAGGCGGGGAACTCGGCGTCGGGAAGGCTGAAGCTGTCTTTGAAATTGCCTGTCGCTTGGTCCGTCCTCTAACCGTTTCGATGGTCTTCGGGCGCTGACGCAAGGTGGAAGGTTGGGGTTCGGGATGATTATCCTTGCGTTTGCGATTCAGGACACTTTGAGCAACTGGTTGTCGGAGTACTTGCTGCAGGTCAAGGACACCCCGGATGGCACATCTCAGTATGAGCTCGCCGGTAAGCCCCGTCACTTCTCCCTTTCATTCCACGATTTCTCGTCACGCCAGCTATCTCACTGAAACCTTCTGGGTACCTGGTCCTCTGTTAAATCCGACAGGGTTCTGGGCAGGTGCGCAACCCCCCACCCCGCACCTGCTCCTCCCTCCCACTCGTTCCACCGATCTTATGCGCTCCCTCCCATGTGTACAGGAGTCGCGACCGGCCGCGTCCTCCTCGCCATCCCGTCGCACAAGATCGGCGAAAAGCCCTCCAATAGCACGCTGCTCGTCCTCGTCGCCGCGCTGTTCGGCGTGCTCTGGCGAACGACGAGCGTCCCGGGAAACGCTGTGACGCTCGCTTTTACGGGATTCTTCCTTGGGTGAGTTTAAGGTGTGTCAAGTGCGGTAAGGGATTTTGAGTGTGGGAGGAGGGCGAAACAGACCGATTACGCCGAACATCATCTCCCTCGTTGCGGCTCGCGTCCCCCCTAGTTTGAAGAACTCCATTGTGTCTATCACGATTGGTGGGCCCTTGTGTCCGTCCACACGTCCCAGAAACGCTGTTGACTGGGAAAAACCCAGGTCTGGGCCTGATCGGGTCCGGTGTCGGCCCCCTCATCTTCGGCGAAGTGGCGGGAATCGTGGGCGTGCAGATCTTGCCGGGGACGATGGTGAGTTCCCTTCTCGTTGCAGTGGCTCATGGACGCCGGGACGAAGCTGACGGGAAGTGGGGACAGCTCGTCCTTGCATGCTTTTGTGCACTGATGTTTTTGCTGGTGCCGAGGAACCCTCGGGCCTCACCGACGGAGGGTCCTGATGCTGCGTGATTTGAGGTTTTGAGCTTCACAACAGTGTTACCTTGTCGTTTGATAGAGTTGTTGAATAAGTTAAAGTTGACTAGATATATAACTTTTCGTAAACATTCATTTTCTTCTTGTGCCGATGTCCAAATACCGAACGGCAGCCTGTAGCTTGCGATGTGACCTTCAGCAGTGCACGACGAACAGGCCGTATGCTGTAGTACCTCGAATAGGAGTAGGTTGGGAACATGAAGACTGCAGAGAGTAGGATGGACAGAAAATATTGGTGGTCGAATGTCTCCCCTGCAGAAAAGGAAACACCCCCCTGATCTGAACCGCTCAGCGAGCTGTGTGTCAACAGTGTGCACTGCTGTCATCTGTTCTCACAACTGTTCTGACGTTGACGTTTGTACGTATAAAAACAAAAAAAGCCCCTTCACTTCGCGCACATCCTGCCCACGCCACATTGATCCGGGAATAATTGACTAGAAGATATTTCGAATCTTGAACCCTCCCCAAGAGGGAAGGCTTTGGGAAGGCTTCCATGGTCTGGGCTGCCGGGCGCCAGTCTGTGAGTTTGCTGTGCACTGCATGGGCCAGGTTTGTACACTGAAATACTTTCATACCGACCCTGGAACATCGGCTGAATCCAAAATCAACCAGAGCGCCTGAGTGGGAGTAGTTGCTTCCTGAATGAAAGGACACACGTCGGGACCTTCGTGTCGGGGGAACATGCTTTGGAGATCTGCTGTATCTAGGGGAGCCACCAGAGATTAATTTACAAGGGTGAAATGAGGGTCAGCTCGACATTCAATGCCTTCATGACTTTGCTGAATAATCAAGCAGCAATCAGACAACCGTTGCAGGCGCAAGATAGCTCAGTAGGAGCTTTATCAAGGTCGAAATAGCTTCATTGCTTCAAAAATTCGCCCGGCAACTCCCACAGCTCTCCAGTAGCGGCCATGCGCATGGCAAAGCTCTTGAAGTCACTCTTCACTCGCTTCCTCTGTTCTTGCAACGTCACCACCTCCACCTTGCACTCCTCCCAGCCACCCTCGCGCGCCAAATCCCGCTGCAGCTCATCGACAGCCATATCAACATATCCGTGATACACATCGAGGAGAATTAGAACGCGCTTGAGGGACGGGACGAGCTCGAGGAAGCGGGGTAGTGTCTGCCGCTTGGTGTTTCGAAGATCGACATCGGCGAACACGAGATGTGTGAGATGGGGCAATGCCAGGAGCTTCTCGGTCTGAGTGTGGGTGGGCGATAAAGGTCATGTCGTGGAGATAAAGGCGCTTGAGGGAAGGAGGGAAGGTAAACTCTTGGTCGTGGTGCAGCGTCCCTCCCATGAGGACGAGCTCGTCGAGTGTTAGAGCCTTCCACAAGGGTGGAGGAACGAAAAATGAGTCGAGATACTGGATGTTTAGCGCCAGACGACGCAGGCTATGACGAGATTTGCGACGGAGCTTCTCGAGCTGCCATCCGATGCGTTCCCTCGAGAACGGGTCACCAGCGGTAGGGATCTCCAAAGCGAGCGAGCGTGCAGGGGGAAGCGTGTGACCGCCCCATGATTTCGATTTCGGGAAAGAGCATGGTAGTAGTGCTTGAACTGCTTTGCTCCGATCGACCTTGAGCTGTGCAACGCCGGCTAGGCGACAGAGTGGAGTGCACGATCGACGAGGCAGAGCTAAGCGAGGGTGGCCGTGTTGCGCGTATAGGCGAGTGACGAGGAGTTTCCCAACAAAGCTGACGATGTGGTTCAGGATGTCGAAAGGGAGTCGCGGGCCTGATATCGAGTTGAGGTGCGCCGATGGGCGGTGGACATGATGGTTTGGAGTGGAGCCTCGACACAAGTCGACACGGGCGCTGACGCCAAACATTATATTACTTCTTTGGCCTGCTCCCGTTCCTTGTCACGTTTTCTGATTCTAAGAATCAACAAGGCAGCAGTTACTGGCTATTGCTGCCCTCACAAATACCACGCATCACTCTGCTGCATGGAGGATGCGATTTCAAACATGCACCGCACTGCAAGCAGGCCTACATTGCTGCATCTTACCGCCTCCACCTGCGAAACAGTCGATATAGTCACAGGCGGTGCATCCTTCACAGTCATAGAGCGGCTCCTTATATACCTCGAGCAGCTCCCCGCACACGTTGGCACCAATGCACAAGTCGCGCAGCCAACCCGAAAGCAGCCCGTGGCAGGAGCGTAGTCGACGCTGAGCCTTCGAGGGCAGGAAAGAACACCTTCTTCTTGTCGAACAAGGGTTTAAAGCCTGGAGAGGCCCCAGCCTAGTCCGTAAGAGTCACCGCAAGTGGGCCTGATCGAGGTAAGACTGGGCGGGTAAATCTGCAGAGGACGGGTGTTCCATGGGTCCTGCTCCCGCCAGGATGCGACAGCTCGCCTGCGCAAAGGGACAGAGGTGGAGAAGGAGGCGGATCATTTGGGACGCTGCAGGATACCACGAGCATTGATACAGATGCATCTTACTGCATTCTTCTTTCCGTGGTCTGAACTGATATGTAAGGTCTTGACGGTCAATGTCCACCCTTCAAATGGAGTATCGGCAATTCCAGGGGGGCTTGCGATGAAGATATGTCTATCTGACCTGTATCGATGACTGTGCGAAATGCAATTGAGATCAAGGCGCCCACCGCTCGTTCACCATGCACACTGATTATCGGGGCAGATTAGTGGGCGGCTGCCCAAGACCAGAACAGGTCTGGAGAAAGAAGAGTCGCCGATAGCAGCATGCTTAAAGGATTCTGTCGCTGATGATGAGTCGTGGAATCTTAAGTGAGTTTCTGAGGGGTTTGAATATAATAATTGGCTTACGCATCTCTAGGGGGCACGCGTTTTTGCGGTGTTGCGTTCGCACCGACTGTCCAGCCGAAATTTTTGAATACACGGTTGGGCTTCCTTTCCCGAACAGCCTTTCTCCTCCTCGCGCTTTTCCTTATCTTTCGGTCGATGAAGTTTTAAGCTTCCCTGATAATTCAATGCTGATGTGTCGTCTGTGCTCCAGGGTCCCTCAAAACGGGCCGCCCAATGCTTCACAACTTGGTAGTGACGCCGCTTGATGGCGACCAGCCTTCTTCCTGTTCATCGACGACCCGCTGGGGAACCATTAGTTATGTATTTTAGAGTAATATGTTGACCTATAGTTAGCGTATGAGAACAGTATGACGATGCAGTTGAGTTGAGGCTGTGCTGGCACCGCACTCAGGAGTATCGTCGCCCGGATCTCCAGGGTTGGGAGTTTCCCCCAAGTCCCCTCAGGCGGCCAAGACTCTCGTATATCGTCCTGGTCTGCATCAACCTTAGACCTCCTTACCCTCCACCTCTCATCACGACAATACGAATTACCCGACGAAACACTCCTCTCCGCCTCACGCAGTCTCGCGCTCACTTCTTGGCGACTGCATAGGATCATCGAGCCCTTCTTGTACAAAGACGTC
>JTLS01000300.1:0-22201 GCA_000826855.1 Basidioascus undulatus | reverse complement strand
TTTTTCTCGCCCACTACGAAACCACAGAGAGAAACAACAACGCACCGCCGCCTTCCCCAGCAACCTCGCCTCCCGCTCTTCCTCGCCCACTACGAAACCACCCCACTGCCCCGCTCCTTCTCTATCAGCACCCCCTACCCCTCACAAACTACCTAGCATTCTACGCCGAAGACGGGCAACGCACGTCAAACGAAGGAGTGTCCTCCGCAAGCCAGCTCTGGACCTGTTTTTTCCTCCCGCGGGTAAGAGGAGGACAGGGGAGGGAGGGGGGAGGGAGATGAAGAGGACGGAAGACGTACGGTAGCGCGCCACGACAGCGGGAGGAGGTGCGCAGGGTTCCCGAGCTTCACTGCTAGAGGTGCCGGTGCTGCCATTATGTGCCTGTCCTGCGTGCGTTGGCGTGAGTGTGTGGGCGAAAGAAGAAGACGAGCTGCGCAGTCAAGACGACCTTGAGTCGATCGGCGCGGGTCGGCCCGGCCCTAGAAACGGCATCGCGGCACGTCTGCCGTTGCCGGACCCTCTCTTCGCATCCAGTCTCGCAGAGGTTTTTCCATTTGCTTGTTTCTCTTTCCGCAGTCGGTCACGAGGCTGCAGGCACGCCAGACAGCGCGAGCCAGGCACCGGGGCGGGTTTGGGGTGAAGCGACCACAGCAGCGAATATATAACTTGATGCAACACGCCCGGATATTACAAGCGAGTGGACCGGGCGTGGGGAGCCCTACATGACAGACAGACAGACATGAACCGAGGATGAGAATATAAATGTCCGAAACAGCTAGCTAGCTGGTCCGAGCGAGTGTGTGTATGTGTGAAGTAATGAAGACAGAAATAAAGTCCGTGGATTCTGAGAGGGAAGGGTGAGAAGAGGTTGGGGAAGCGCTCAGGCGAAGACGACGGCGACGGCGACGGCGAGGAAGAGCCCCGCGGTGGCGGTGGAGAGGTGCGCGGCGCCGCTGGATGGGCTGGTCGACGCGGAGGCCGCCGCGTCAGTCTGCGAGACGCCGGGGATGTTGTTGCGCGTCATGGTGGGCGAGACGATAGTGGAGCTGCACGTCGCGAGCGCATTCCCAAGTCAACTTCGTCAGACGAAGGCCAAGAGGGAGCGGTTGGGAGAGGGGAGGAGGGAGGTAAGGAGGTGAACGCACCGCCCAGTGCCGGTCGAGCCGGACTTAGACGACGACTCCGAGGTCGTCTCGTCCCCACCGACGACGATATCGAACTGCGGGCTCTGCGCGAGGAGCGAGTCGAGCTCCTTGTCGCTCTTGACGAGGTTGACCTGCGCCGCACGCCACACTCAGTCAGCCGGGGAGAAGAGAGGGAGGGCGAGAGGGGGGGGGACGCACGCGGAAGCCCTCGCCCGTCGGAAACCCGTCCGAGGGCGGCGGGATGGAGAGCACGCCGTCCGAGGTGTCGACTTGGGCGTAGAGGATCTGCATCAGGGGCGGGGACTGGTTCTGTCGTCGGGGAGCGCAACGCCGGACACCGATTTAGCTCTCTCTTGCTCCTTATCTCAACCGACCCCGTCGCCGTCCGCCACTCACCTGGTTCGAGAGCACGACTGACTGAATCCCCCCGCAAACACTCCTGAACGTCAGCTGTCTGCCCGCCCTGGGAGGATTCAGAAGGGCGGACGCACGAAGTGCGACGGGTCTGTGGGAGTGTGAGAGTAGTGTCAGCCCGGTGCACAACGGGGGGTAAAGAGCGTAACGGAAGGTGAGTGGGGGTGGGGAGGAGGGAAGAGCAAACGCACCAGTGCCAACAGCGTTCCAGCGGAGCTCGTTGCTCTCGCGGTTCTTCCACTCGTCGTACTGGCTCGGGTACGTCTATTACACCGCCATACACACATCCACCACCCAGTCAGTCTCCACCGCTTCAACCAACAGAGCAGAGGAGGAACAGAGCCGACGCACGACCTGCAGCGCCGCGGCCGAGGCGGCGAGGAAGAGCGAGAGGGCGATGGGGGCGTGCATTATGTCCTTCGGTGTAGGATCTAGTTTGAAGTAGGGTAAAGGGCTATGTGCAAAGCGCGAGAGGAGAAGAAGGTGGTGGTGGGAGGATAAGAGGAGAGGCTGGGCAGATGAAGAGGGTAACTCAACGCACGGGCGAGCATGCGGACTGACAGCGCGCGAGGGCGGTGCGAGTACAGAGGACGCGATTGACGCGAGACACGGTTAGGAACGCGCCAGTGCCGGGGTGTCGAACTCTCTTGCCACTCGCTTGCACGCTCGCCCGCCATCTGGGTCCCACAGACGGTAGATGTTGTCTTTCAATAAAGTCGTTACAATTTTTATGCGGTGGTGGAAGGGATATGGGCAGAGCAGGGAAAATTTTTGTGAGCGACTACTGACGGGCCCGGCAAGTCAGGAACACCACAGATGAAACTGAAAATGAATGCAGGGGCACGCGGACCGGGCTAGTAGCAGCTACAGTATGCCTCGTGCTCCCAGTCTGCCTTCGCTCACTTTCGCACTCTTGCTCACTGGAAAGATAAAAGAATCTTACATCTTCCCAACATAGCGATGACGGATCACAGTCGGTGTAGGGGAAGGCCGCACAGCTTTGGGTTGGGCGTATCATGCTCGGGCGTTGTACACCGCTCTGAGGGGGAGGACGGGAGGACGGCGGACGGCGGACGGTGGCGAGGGCGAGGGCGGGGGCGGACTGGAGATGAGAGGGGGGTCGATGGGCATTCAGGAAATTTTGAGGGATGGTATGGTTAGTATGAAACTCGAACGGGGTGCATCACAGCCTCGAGATTGTGCAAGGGGAGGCGCATTGAGTCTTTTCACGTTCAGAAAGAAAGCCCGCGCACGCATTGGGATGAGGTACCAATCACTGAAAAGGCCATACGCTGTGAGGGGGGAGTGAAAGGCTATCAATGCAAGCCATCCTTCCTGGTACCCAGGAGCACAGTCGTGCGACGAGGAGGGGGGATCGACAGGCTGGTGTTGAAGAAAGGTCTGCTATCCGAGGTGTAGCCGCTTGAGCAATTGATTCAGTGTCAAAGCGTCTGAGGGATCGTTCGTATTGCTTCTGCTTCTGAAGCGCTTAGTAAAGTAACCTATTCAAGATATTTAAGTATGGAGGATAAATGGTGTGGCGTGGCCCTTCTGTCGACAGCTGAGGCTTGGCCCCTCGAGCAGCGCTGCTACGCATACCTCACGTTACCAACCAGGGATACAGGACTGAATCTAACTCCCGTCCCATTGAACGCTGATCATTGGGTCGGTCCAGGCATCACCTCCAGAAAGAGTACAGGTCCGGGAGCAACCGAACGGCTGAATGGTGAAGCGGTGCAGATGCGCAAACCCGAACGGGAAGGGGGCCGCTGCGCGGGGGTAGAACGGAGGGTGTTTGTTGGGCACAGGAAGACATAATTGAAATACATAAGTTTCAAAAAGTTCTCGGGGGTGCGCAAGGGGTGTTGAGGGAAGAGAAAAGCGCCAAGAGGTGACGGGTACGCCGGCACGAGAACGACTGCAGTGTTCTTGCATGGGCCGGTCGCACACCGAACGGCCTTGAGGCTTTGTTGGAGCTCAGTTGGAAGCAAGTCAAGTAGTAAAGGACCCCGAGCATTTAGTATGGGCGTGCTGGCCCAGCCGCTACTGTAGCATGAAACCTGACGGGACATATTGCGGACAGCACATGCCGGCAGATGGTGGTGAGGGGGACTTGGGCGGGAGTATTTGGGTGATTCCAACTGTTCAAGGAGAAAACACTGAATGTGACAAGGTCTGAGGGAGGAAAAGCGAGTGGCGGGAGGAGCGGGAGTGCCGTGAGCTGCTGCCTTCTTTGTGAGCCTTCACAGACAGATGTGCGCGGTATACGACCGTTTGCGGTCTCCAGCAAAGTTCGAGAAATTTGGCGTCTAGATTGTAAGCAGACATGATACTGCACTTCCTGCGGAGGCAGTGCCGCCGGGCGTGTGCCTGAGCCTTTTCACAGTTCGGTCAGACTTGCGGCCTTGGCTCGATGTTATCCTGAAGCAACTACTTGAGAAGTCTACTCGTCCCCAAAGAGGCTATTTGATCTGTATAGCAGCAGCCGGTATCTATCTAGAAACAGTGCAGCGGTGATCGACTGCGCTTCCGCGGCTGGAGATTGCTGGGGGGAGGGGCCCGTGCAGCCTCGTAGACCATCCCCGTGCGGGGCAGTAGCCGGTGTTGGACTCCTCCGCGATCTTTTGAAAGTAATATCAGTATACACCAATGAAGTTCCGACAATGATGTACTCTTTCCAGGTTGGCGTTCGACTTCACTCCAACCAGCGCCTGTCCGGGACTCTTGGTACGCACATATCGGTCTAATTCAAATATGGAACCCACCCCTCAGAATGTCTACAATGATGTTGCGCAAAGTTGGATATCCAAATGATCGAGGCAAACACGCAGACGCAAGGGCCGACCGGCAGCTGTGCGAGGGCGATAGGCCGACCGGCGCGCTTGTACATCGTATAATGAGGCTGGGTCTGAAACTCTCATTCAGTAGTTGTGAGTGCCAAGGATGTTATGAAGGCGATGTAGAAACGCAATGAGGTGAGAAGTCCGCTGCGAGAATTGGAACGACTGCACCGACGTCGGTCGCCCACTGCTTTGCCATGGGGTTTTGCTCAGAGCTCACAGATGCTTCTTCAGAACAAACGGCTCAGTAATGACTGAGAGGAGCCACAAAGTCCCCGACAGTGCGATAGTTTGCAGCTGCAGCGTTTCGCCGCTGCACATCGAGTCTTCCTCACAGCTCCCCAGCAATTGGGGTTCTCCTATTCACTGGATAGGTATAGGTTTATCCTTCTTTCACCCTCGAAGTATTCAACCCAAGGAGCCCCTGGGAGAGGAATCCGAGGAGTAAGTGTTGTCAAGGTTGACATCAGCACTTGCTCGTAATCGCGCAGCCAGATGATTGTCGCGTCCTCGCGTTTCATTTCGACCGTCTTCTCCTTTCCTCCTTCCCTCCCAACGCTCCGTCCATCTCCCTTCCTCCCCCTCCCACCTCCCATCTTCCCTTTCATGCACCCGCCTCACCCCCCGCTCCAAGATCTCGGCGACCCCAGCAACCCAGTCGACCTCGAACTCCACCGCAAATTTCCCTTGTTGACCGCGCCGCGCCCGCCCCGAGGCATGCTCGACCCGCTTTACGAGCTCAGGCCGGAGGTCGCCCTTGAGCCGGAGGCTGCGATGGCGGTGATTAAAAAGCAGCGCGGGGCGGTGAAGCGGAAGGAGCATGAGAAGGCCCAGGTGCGCGTTGCTGTTGCATCTGTTTTGGAAGCTGGAGTAGGGCGGTTGACGGGGTTCTAAGTAGACGCCCAATGCCATTGCGGTTCGTGTCTCCGCGTTTCTCCAAGCTCAAGTGGCAGTTTCATGACAGTGTCTGAAATGTTTTCTGTGCAGAATCGGCGGTCTCGCGAGCGTCGAGCCGAAGCAGAACATGTCCGTCTTCTCTCCAATCTCCCTCCTGCTATCTCTTCCCTCTGATCCCTTTTCCCCCATCCGTTCTTCACTTCCCCTCTCCATCTATCCAACCCTCATTCGCTCGCCCGTCTTTCAACACCACCCAGCGCGCCGAGCTCGTCGCGCTCATCCTTGCGCGCGAAGACGCCTACATAAAATGGGCGATCGCGCACAACCTCCCGCCCGACCCGTACTACGCGCCCGAGCACTACCTCCCTGGGCCAGACGGAAAGATCCGTGCCGAGCGCGACGCCGAGGCGCATGTGGAGGAGTGGAAGGCGCGGGTGAGGAGGGCAGAGGAGATGGTGAGTCTTTCACTGCCGTGACTGGAGCTGCACTGCTAGAGTAGAATGTTTAAGATGCTGAACTCTTCGTGGGATGGCCGCAGGCGCTGTTCGTCAAGACGCGCGATGAGCGCCGGCGCCAGCTGCACGAAGAGAATGTGGGCCTGCAGATCTTTCGCTCGCTTGACATACAGCTCGGCATCTTGGCTGAACAAAACGATGAGAGCACAGATGCGACTGCGTATGCTCAAGTGCCAGCTCGAGGACGACATGCGAGCGGCCGAGGCGCAAGCGCGCTGTGACGAGCATTTTACCCCTGCTACAACGGCCGTCTTCGGGACCCCGTACGGCAGGTACGAGTAACGGCCAGGTCTAGAGTACCTTCGTGTGTGTTAGCATTTGAACTTCGGGAAAGGCTACAGAGAGAGAGAGCGAAGTGGGCCAGCCGCGGACAGTCGGTCTAAGGACTCTTATGCGTGCTGTATTTCCGTTTCGGTTCTTTGTTCCTTCTGCTAGTTTACACTTGCTATAGGCTTTATTGGGATTTTCCCGTGTGTAAAGGGTGTATGACACTTTCAATACCGACCCATGGTTAAAGCCTTTACGCATGCATCTGTCGGTCAGCTTGTGGCATCGCAGCTAGTTTCACTGGGAGGGCAGCCAGACTGCCTATTACATGTTTCCCTTTTTAAATATGGGTTCTTATGTGCAGCCTCAGACATAGTATCCCTGGGAGGGGTTTCCGCAGGCGTGCAGGACTTGCAGAATAGCGAACTTCACCGGGGGTCCGGTCAAGCGGTGCATTGTTGCAGGCCGCACGCAACAAATATCTCTCAGGAGTCTTTGATTTTTGAGCATCAAAAGGGTTTCTTAGGGGAACAGGCGTCCGAGTCCAAGTTGGGTAGTAGCAGCGGAGATGCGCCGCGGCCCAACGTTCCGCTGTAGTTCTCATCTGAAAAACGAGTGCACAGCTTCCGAATGGTGTTGCTCAAACAGTAATCAAGCACCACACTCTTGTGTTTCACCAAATATTTGGAGGAAAGGTCGCCACTTGCGAAGAACGAACCAGTCGCCTCCGCATCTCCGTTTGTCCGTTCCGCCGTCCCGGAACGCTCGATGCTTACCTAAAAACTCGTCTTCCTTTGAGCACGCTCTCCAAGCATGTCCACCATCACGATCTTAATTCTCCCGTCCTCTTAGACTCTGGCGCACAAGCAGCACCAGTGTTTTCACGCGGCAACCCTCAGGCGTCTTGTCTTTGCGTCCTCGCCGTTCCAGTCCCCTTTGCTCACGGCCCGAAGCTTCTTTGACTGTTCCTCCAGTCTTTGATTGGGACGGTTGTCTCGCAAACACTATTGAGTCGCATGTGATACCCACCGCTCCTTATATAATGCTTTGAGGGGTGGGAATCGACTGTTCATCACTCTCCTCCCTCTCGCTTTCGTAACCCGCTGTTTCGAGTATCGCTTTGTAATTGGATTTGTAAGCCTTCGCCAAAACCTGGCATGTTGTGACTTACCGATGGTCATTACTAATCATGGCTGAAGTCGGTGTACAGTTATATGCATTGAAGACACTGTTTAAGTCGCAATGGTTAGCAACAAGGCGATGAAGCAACTGCAGGCGCACTTGATGTGGGCCGTACGTCTACCTCACCAACTGAAGAGCTATGTAACAGAAACTAATATGTTTATTTTATTCCAGGACGAACGTGTTAGTTGGTGACCAGCTTGTCCGCCTTAGCATGGGACTGACAGGCAGTCTGTTGGGCATCCAGCTCTACGACGCGTACAAGTGAGCTGGAATAGGATCCTCACAAGGGCTTATTAGAACTGACTGAGAGTTTATATTCCAAGCTTTGGGGACTCGACTGATGTCTATCGCTGGATCAACTGGGTAAGTGAGTTCAACCATTGCGCATTGCCGAACGCTGACCATTGTTGGGTATCCAGTTCAGCGATCTGGTGGATGCTTTGGTCCAGCTGTACCATATGAGGGTCAGAGTATCGCTTCCAAGCACTTCGTAAGACCTCCCGGCCTGATGCAGTGGGGAAGGACAGTTGCTGGATGGCGATACTCGCGAGATGGCCTACGGCTGCGCCGTGTCGGTTATGGACAAGGTAAGTTACCAATAAGGCACTTGCCCTCTCATGCTGACAGGCACTGAATCTATTAACCTTCCAAAGGGCGTCCCCTACGACGAAGTCCGGAATGAGGTGCACAGGCTGTACTACGGTCCGCTGTCCCTCTGCCTGTGACACTGCTCGCGCGCTCACACGCGGAGGCTGTGCAGGACTGGGTCTCTATAATTGATCGGCGGGAAGGCACGGGGAAGAAAGGAGTGTATTGTACGACCTGAACTAGTGTTCAGATGACCCTGCCGCAGGACGGTGGGCGCATTCAAATGATACCCTTCTTGCAAAGCACCAGCGGCCAGTTTCACCGCCTGTTGCGATCGGGCTGGTCTCATGGCACTCTGTAGCGAGTATCAGCCCGATCTCCTTAATGTATGTCTGCTGCCCATGCTTTTTGCTTGCCCTATGGGGCTTTTGTATCCTCCAGCTAGATGACGAAAAGGAATGGGAGAGGGCGGTGGCGGTGGCGGCAGCGCGACAGGAGAGAGAAGCGGCGCGGAGGCGGGTTACCGTTAACACCAAGCGCTATGAGCGGGAGGTGGTCGGGGACCTCAAGCCTGCTATGCCATCCCCGAAGTTGTTGATCGCGACTAGGAATAAGGTGGGCCAGGAGATGAAGACCACTAAGCGGGTCCTGACGCGTTCGGCGAGGATTGCACAGAGGTCTTGAAGCAAGTGCACAAGGGAGCTTGTCGGCTTGGGGACACGATATAACATGTAGATTGAAGATTTAAAGAAACAGTGTTGTTTTCATCCAACCATACCTTCGGTGTTTCCGTAGTATTTGCAGGAAACTGGGCTCAGTGGCCAGCAGCGGTCCTTTCAATCTCAACCGACTCACATCCGCGGAAAACCCGGCATCGCCCTCGGATGAACGCGTTCCCAGCTCGACCCTTGGCAGGCTCCAACGCTGACCATCTGCGCGATGGCGACGACGAACGGCCACATGGCAAACTTGATCAATCTCTCCAACGGAGACGTGCTCGACGCGTTGACCGCGACGCCGATGAGCGCGGTCCTAGCGCTGCGGGACGGGGGGGGCAGCTGGCGCGAGTGGGTCTCGGTCGGGCGCAAGTTGTGGGCGGTGGGCAAGCTCGAAGAGGCAAAGGAGGTGTGCAAGGCCGGTTTGGAGGGTGCGCGCACTCCTTTCACTCCTATATTTCCCTGGATGGTGGTCTGATGCGAAAGGCGAGCCTCCTCAGAGTTCACGGTCGAGCCCGAAGGCCAGCAGGCGCTCTCGACCCTGCTCGGCAACGTCCATCTCTCCCTCTCTCGCGCCGCGCCCAAATTCATCCTCTCCACCGCGACCGCCGACGTCCACCCGCCGGGAACCTTCACGCGCCGACAGCACTACGAGGCCGCCACCGCGAGCTTCAACACCGCCCAGCGCGCGCGCGCGGACGCGGGCAGCGATGCCGGCCAGAGCGCTAACTCGGCACTGTTCTTGGGGCAGGGTGAGTAGGCAGGACAGAGAGTGGAGTGGTAGGGGAGCGGGACTGATGCTGTGGGCGTGGTGGCTGCGCGGGCGGACAGCGATCCTCCAACTCGCCCAGGGCAACTTTGACATGGCGATGCAGTCCTTCGAGGCCGTGCTGGCTGAGAAGACGAACAACATCGTAGCGCTCATGGGCAAGGTCCGTCCTTTTCTGCCTTGCATTCTTCCCTTTGCCTCCCACCGTTCTGACCCACATCCCTCCAGGCCCGCATCCTCCACGCCAAGCGCAAGTACCGCGAAGCCCTGCGCGCGTACCAGGACGTCCTCCGCCGCTCGCCGACTGCGCAGCCCGACCCGCGCATCGGTATCGGCCTGTGCTTCTATGCTCTGCGCATGCGCGACGAGGCGCTCAAGGCGTGGACGCGGGCGGCCAAAGTCGTGCGTCTCTTCCTCCAGCTTTCCCACTAACCCCTTCTGCTCTTCCCCCACGACGCCTTCTCTGCTGTCGCCACCCGCTCTCTCCTCTCTTTCTGCGAGGCGCAACTCTGATAGACAAGAGTATGAGAACGCAGAACCCCAAGTCCTACGGCCCCCGCCTCCTCCTCGGCCTCGTCGCGCTCAACCACGCGAAGGATTCGACGCTCAGCGTCGAGGACCGCGCGAAGGAGTACGCGAGCGGCATCTCGCACCTCCAGGTTGCGTTCAAGCTCAACAACAAGAACGCGAGCGCCGCGAGCGCGCTGGGGTACTTCTTCCTCGGCAAGGGGAACCGGGAGATGGTGCGTGTCTCGTCCACCTTCTTCCCTCCTCTCGCTCTTTTCTCTTCACTTTTCTGATTGCACCGTGGACGCTGATATGTGATTCGCATATTGAAACAGGCCACCAAACTCGGCGAGCGCGCGGTCCAGTTCGCAGACGTTCTGCCCTCGCTCATCGAGGGACACCTCTCGCTCGCGCGCGTCGCGCACCACGCGGGCGACTGGGCGCGTGCGGCGCGGGAGTACAAGGCCGCGCTTGAGAAGGCGCCGGATAACGTGATCGCCCAGCTCGGCCGTGGCCAGCTCATGCTCAACGACGGTGCGTTATTCCCCCCTGTCGCCTCCGCGTCGTGAGGACTACATGCTGAAGGCCGGATGGTTGGGTGTGGTAGAGTCCAGCCTCTCCCAAGCAGTGCACCATTTCGACTCCCTCGTCCAAGCCCATCCGCGCCTGCCGGAAGCGACCCTAATCCTCGCCTCTCTCCGCTCGCGTCCTCTCCCCGGCGTGTCTTCCTCCGAGCTACAGAAGAACCGCACCTCCGCGCGGGAGCTCTTCGACCGCGCTCTGCGGCTCATCTCGCTCCCGTCCTCCTCCGAAACGCTGCGCGACCTCGGCGACGACCCGTCGGCGCACATCGAGGTCGCGCGCCTGTGGGAGCGCGAGAGCCTCCCCAAGACCGCCGCGGCGTACAGCCTCGCGGCGCAGATGCGCGAGAAGCGCGGGGAGCCCGTCGGGCCGGAGCTGAGGAACAACCTTGCCGCTGTTGCGGCGCTCGAGGGGCGCACGGAGGAGGCGCTCGAGGGCTTGCAGGGCGCGCTGAAGGAGGGTGGGGAGGCACCCGAGGGTGGGAGGAAAGAGAAGGAGGTCAGGACAACGCTGGCGTGGAATCTGGGGAGGGTGTATGAGATGCTCGGGCGGGATGGGGAGGCGAGGGACGCGTATGGGGTCGTGCTTGGCGAGCACCCGGAGTACATCGACTGTCAGTTCCTGCTGGCCTTCCTTATCCCTCTTCCTCCATCCTGATCGCTGACCTCCGCCACGCAACCCAACCTTCCAGGCAAGATCCGCCTCGCGGCGCTGCACATGTCCATCAAGTCGATCGATGCCGCGCACGAGCTGCTCAAGCAAGCGCTCACGACCGACATCAACTACCCCGAGCTGCGCGCGTTCTACACGTACTTCCTCTCCAAGCTCGACCTCACCACGGCGCGGCGCTTCGCCGAAGCGACGCTCAAGCAGACGCCGCACGACGTGTACGCGCTGTGCGCGCTCGGGTGGGCGACGTACGCGCCCGCGCGGGACCTGCGCGTGAAGAACGAGCAGGTCAAGAAGGAGCGCGCGCGCAAGTACCGCGAGGCCGTGAATGTGTGGGAGAAGGCGCTCCGCCACGATCCCCGGTGCGCGTACGCAGCTATGGGCGTTGCGATTACGCTCGCTGAGGACGCGATCCCCGCGCCTGCTGGAGCGGGCAAGAAGGATGGGGAGGGAGTGAGGGAGGCACTGGGCGTGTTTGGGAAGATCAAGGAGACGTGGGATGGAGCGGGCGTGTGGGTCAATATGGGCCATTGCTTCTGGATGAGGGACGATTTTGATCGGGCGATCGAGAATGTGCGTTTCTGCCCTTTTCCCTCCCTCGCCACCTTCTCTTCCTGGTCGACCTTGCCGTCTTCCCTTTCCCCCTGCGGGACTTTCTTTTGCTCGAGGTGCTCGGATCGTGGGCGGAGATGCTGATGGGCGTGGGCACGCGGGGCAGTACGAGCACGCGTCGAGGCACTACCACAAGGACCGCGACGTCAGCACGCTCCTACACCTCTGCCGCTCGTGGTACTCCAAAGCGATCGGCGAGCAGAGCTTTGCGGGCTTGGCGACGTCGCTGCGGTACGCTCAGCAGGTGCGTTGCAACGTCTTCCCTTATCCCCTCGTCCCTTACCCCCTTCCCTCGCCGATCACCCCTTCTTTGTCCCTTCCCCCCCATCCCTCTCCCGCCCCCTTTGTCTTCCCCTTCCCACACCGAGAAGGCGGCCGCTAATGCCGCGGACATGGTTGTGTCGGACAGGCTCGCGACATTCTCCCGCAAGACAAGTCGATCTGGTACAACATCGCGATGATCGAGCAGAAGATGCTGCAGATGGTGCTTGAGCTCCCGAACGAGAAGCGCTCGGCCGCGGACGTCCGCACGGCCTTGGACCAGGCGCCCGAGTCTCAGCAGTGCGTTACCGTTCCCCCATACTCCTCTTCCATCACTCTCCTTTACCTCTGCCGGGCGTGTCGACGGTACTCCTTCGAGCGGACGCTAACAGATGGCGGCGGGATCAGGCTCTTCAACCAGCTCGCGGCCGAAGAAGCGGGCAAGGTGCCGTTCAACATCGAGCTCGCCGAGCAGCGCGCGTCGTTCGGAGAGAACTTGATCCGCAAGGGTCCTGCGGAGCTCAAGAAGCAGGAGGAGCACGAGGAGCAGATGCGCGAGAAGCTCGAGGCTGCGCGGAGGGCACGCGAGGAGGCGGCGAGGGCGGCCGAGGCCGCTGAGGTGTGTCTTCCCACCCTGCGTTTCTGCGCCGCTTCTCCACCATTCCTTCCCAATCGACGCAGTCCTGTTCGAGCCGTTGCATGCTGACGCTGTTACGTCTGCAGACCGCTCGTCTGGAGGAGATCAAGCGTCGCGACGCCGAGATCCGCGCGCAGCGGCTCAAGATGAAGGAGGAGATGGAGGAGCTCCGGGGCACGCTCAAGGCGGAGGAGGACGCGGAGGAGTACGCGCGTGAGCAGAAGGCGCTCGAGCGCGCGGAGAAGAAGCGCAAGAAGGAGGAAGGCATCCTGAGCGAGGGCGAGGAGGAGTACGTCAATGAGGACGGCGAGCGCGTCGTCAAGAAGAAGAAGAAGTCGGGCAAGAAGAAGCTCCGCAAGCGCGTCAAGGAGGAGAGCGCGGACGAGGAGGGCGAGGCGCTCTTCTCGGCGGACGAGGGCGAGGCGGAGGCGATGAGCTCGGGTGCGGAAGGCGCTGGGGAGAACGGGGAGAGCAAATCCGCCAAGGTGCGTCTGTAACCACTTCCTGATTCTCCGTAACGTTGTCGACGACGCGTCGTGCTGATGCGGGATGGCCGCAGCCTAAACGCGTCAAGAAGCGCATCGCCTCGGACGACGAGGACGAGTCCAAGTCATCCAAGACGCCTGCAAAGAAGACCAAGGTCTTGTGCGTCCACTTTCGTTCAATCTCTCCTTCTCCTCGCAGCAGTGTACTTACGTGAGAGGTGCATCTCCGCAGCGCCCTCTCGAAGGAGACCATTTCGGACTCGGACGACGAGTGAGGTGGCTGGCGGTCGCTGCGAGGTTGTCCTTTACTGCACGATTCTGGTGAATGTGGATTGTTTGCTGTTGTATTTGAACTTGTGGGGGAGGACAGCCGCGCGAATTGTAGCTTCTCCGGAGCGGGTCCGAGAGCACTTGTTAGTGATTCAGACTTGAGCGACTATGCTCTTCTTTAGCCCTGACTGAGTATCCGTATGCAATTTTCGACACCCATGCCAAAAGAAACAATCTTGAAAGGTCATGCATGATGGCTTGTTTGACATACCCTTATCGGCCGTTCTATGTAAACAACTCGCCGGCGGATAAGTTCATGAGGCTCAGCCATGTAGCCGCATCTCTGCCCATCTCACACCTTCAACGGATTCCACAGCCGTGATGGTGAGTTGGCTCTTTGTCAGTCTTATCGGATCTCAGACTACACGTTTTTTTTTCTATAGGATATGACGGCACGGGTTCCGCATGAAGTCCTCCATCGCATTTTCCAGCTCTCAATCGCCGGCGCAGCTTGGCAGTACTCTCCCAGTAGAGGCCACCCTGCTCGCCCTCTTTGTCGTGTAAAGCGTTGGAATGTGCGTATCTCGTCCAGTGCGCGACTCGGTGGGCAAGCTGATGTACCGTCCTTCAGTCGATTGCGTCGTCTTTCCTCTACGATACCATCGTTCTGCATTCCCGCTCGATCGTGCAGGTCGCGGAGCACTTCGATGCTTTCGAACTTTCCAACAGCCCTGCGGGTCTTGTCCGCCATCTCGACGTGGAGTTCGATTATGACTCTGACGATGATCGGCATCTGAGCTTCATCGAATGCTTCGTCTCCATCGCACCTCACTTGACACGCCTCGAGGAGCTCAGAATATACGATGCCATCGATATTCCCCAACTTCATCTTCTCACAACGGGGCCCTACACCTCTTCCCTCAAGTCGATTGATTTCGTCTTGTCATGCTCGCCAAGCGCGACAACATCCCTCGCTTCCGTTTCGTAACGCTCAAAGATCTTGCTCTGAGCTTTGTCTGCCCGGATGATTTCGTCGACAATGGCCGCGGATTGTTTTTCCTGCAATACGTCCGTTCTTGCTGCCTCAGCGCAGAAGGCGAGCGCCGGACCTTTGCTGGCCAAATTTTGCGTGTCCTTTCTACGCTTCCAAATTTGGCCAAGCTTGATCTATTTGTGCCTGGAGCAACGGCTGAAATATCCAACTCCGGTCTTTCCGGCGTAGGCCGATCTATCGAGGCACTCAGCCTTCGGCAAGAGGACTCCGACACGCCCATCCCTCGCATCGCCGAACTCTGTCCGCGCCTGCGCACCTTCCACCCTAGCTGATTTCATCACCCAAGCCTATCTACTCTTTCCCCTCCAACTCTCGAGGTGCTGTGCATCGCTGAATATCCGATTGGGCGTGTCAAGTGACCGCCACCATCACAAGCCTCGCTCGCGTAACCCCTAAGGATTCCGGAGGCCGCGAATTCAAATTCACAGGCGTTCGACCACGGTCCCAGGGGCTGGATTGCAAAGGACGCGCTTCTCTTCTGTCGCCTTGCAACGATCTGCGCTGCACAAGACTTGGCATTTGTTGACCATCGCGGGATCGTGATCCGTTTTGAGAGTCCGGAGAGGTTTAGTGCTGGCAACATGTACGGTTTGTGATGACTATGCATGGCTCTGTCGGGCAATGCCGTGTTTGAATCGTTCACTAGAATCACGACACCGATGAGAACTGCAAGGCATCCATTCTGCAAGGATCTACTCCTACAAGGTGGTGTACATCTAATAAGATTGTCTTGTGGAGAATTGGATCAGGGGAAGGTAGGTACAAAAAACGCCGTAAGATCTTCGTCGTCGAAGGCTTTAGACAACGCGCGGCTTGGCAAATGATTCATTACCTCCGCGTTCTCAATTTCTCACACGCAGCAGGGAACAGCAAAGGCTGGAATGCATGCATGAAACTTATCGCCACCCCAGGCGCCGCACCCAGGCTGCTTCCTATCATTTCGGAGTGCTCAGCTCCAAAGCCCCACCGTGCACTTTCACCGCCTACGCGTCCCCCACGTAGGCCCAAAGCACCGCGGTGAGCTCCCTCCTCTATCGTCGGTGTGGACTTGGAACTGACGTGTTGGCTGTCAGTCTCATACTTCTTCAAAGAGTGCAAAGTCCAGGACTGGCCAGAGCACAAGGACGCTTGCGCTCCGAACATCTCTATGCGGAAACGCCCGAAAGACTCGAGCTCACTCGCCAGCGACGGCGGTTTTGACGGCCAGAGAGTTCTTTCATTTGTCGACACTATCAAAGTGGTACTTCATGCTTCGAGACGCCCTTCGCGGTCGTTCTACTTCCCATTGTGCCTGCATATCGACGGCTCGAACTGCGCTCGCCAGGCGCTCCACATACGCTTCGCCCGCTCAGCAGGAAGAGCGCAAGATTCGAGCTCGTCAAGCACGAGATTATGTCTCTTGAGACTGTCATGTCGACTCTGGCCTCGTCTCAGGGACCGGGAGCGATGCAGGCCTTCGAGGGTCCACAAGAGCGGTGCGCAGAATCTTCACATATTGTCACTCCCACTGCTTACATTGAGGTATCATTCGCTACTTCATCCCTCGAGCGTGGACATCAAGGAGCTGCTCTGCTCCTCCTTCAAAAAGGGACGACGCTGAACCTCGGGCCGGCTCTTTTGTGCATCCCGATCGAGGTTTGCCCGCAGGCTTGGTTGGTTTGACTGTCAGTCGTTCTGGGCGGAATGGTCGGAAGAGTGGTGGGAGGCGCTGCAGTTTTTGTTGAGAGCGCGCCAGTGAGGGGAAGCGTTCGTTGTTGGTGACCAAAAATGAATGTGCGCTGCTCTGACGCCTGCATGCAGCGAGTTTTTCGCTTGCCTACTCCAACAGTGCGGGCTCTATCCATAAAGTTTCCTCCAAGTGTTCCCCTAGTTGTGGCACCTCCCTACGGCGCATAACGCAAGCATGTGCGAACACTCACTGCCCTGTGAATGCAGAAGAGTAGTGCAATCAATAGCTACACACCGTGCCCAAAGACAAGTGTGACTAAAGAGCACGTAGACCCCTACAGGCCTACTTCTCCTCCATTGCATGTCCCACCCTGCTTCGGCTCCCTCCTCACCTTAGGCCTTCTTTACCTCGTTTCCCTGTTTTTGTGGACTGAGTGTTTTGTCCACCCGGCAAAACATGAGTCGCTGTAGTATAGTGGTTAGTACATCACGTTGTGGTTACTTTGATCCGTGAAGACGGCAGTTCGATTCCGCCCAGCGACATCTTTTTGCTCCTCTGAGTCTTTTGTCGCCGCGTCCGCTGTAACCGATGAACATCAATGAGAGTTGACCAGTCCCACAGCCGCGGCAGGTCCAGTCTTTCCCGCAATACTTAATGCGCAGTCACATTCCCAAGTTCAGGCCCTCGGTCGTGGACAGTCGAACCCAACAGGACACGCGAAGACCTCTGCAGCGAATCGTTGAGTCAAACAAGCCCCAGTTCTGCGTTCTGATCAGTCTCAGGAGACGAATGTCAGCCCACTCTCAGAGGGTGTTCCTGGTGATGCCTTTTCCCTAGACAGACATAACGGTCTGAAGCATAAGTTTGATGCATACGTATATCTGTCTGCCACACTTCAATGGTTAAAATGCCTAAGGGGGCTATCACAGTCCAGCTGCAGACCCCAACGTGACAACAAGAAAAGCAGTGCAGGCGCGCAGCCCTGCAAACCGGCTTCGAGCCTCAGTGGTGGGCCTTCTTCTCATGGCGGACCTTGCGCATACGGCGCTCGTTATTGGGGTTGTACTGTGACTCGTATTCCTGAGTGTGCGCTCATGTTTGGAGAGCTGGAAGACGACATACCACAGGCGGACCGGGGATCGTGTACCACTCGATGCCATCACTGTCCGCGGTGCGTCAGTCAGGCAGTTCTCGCAACAGATGAACGACGAGGAATAATTACGGGTGGCTGCCGTCGGGGTAGATCTGGGTTTGCTATGTCAATGAAGTGAAGTCAAACGCATTCGAATCAGTTCTGCAGACTCACGTTCACAAACATGTCCTCCTTCTTGTAAAGCTGAGTGAGGGGAGTCATGTTGGGGTTGCCGCCCTGTTGTACCGAGTCTTTCAACTGGAGTCTCAACGGGCGGACACATAAGAGAGCATGCAAACCTGGCCGTTGTTAACGCGGACTACGAAGAAGGGTCTTAGACAGGTCTCAATATTGCAAGGAGGTTCAGAAACAGCGTACGCTGAATGCAAACCGGGTAGGGCTGGGCGCCCTTGGACTGCCTTTTATGGAAGACGCACGTGTAAGCGGTTGGGGGGAGCACACGCACGGGCGGGCGCCAACACTCACTCGTTGGCAGCCTGGAGCCTGATGTCCGGCAGCGGATATGTCAGCGCGCAAATTCTTCACAGTGAGCAAGCTGTACGCACGAGATAAGTTCGTGACGGAGGAGGTACTGTTACCGACCGTCGATCAGCTAAGAAGCACCGGGTGGATCGACATCTCAGGACTCACCTCGCCGGACGGAATCTCCTTGGGGATGGTGACAGTCCACCAGCTGCCCTGCCACTCGGACAGCTTGGTCTGGGCCCAGGTACCCTTACCAGCGGGCTGCGTCGGCCAGTAGCTCTGGGGCGCACGGCCGGTGCTGGTGTCCAGACCTATCGCATAGCAGCATCGAAGGTCAGTATCACGTCGCCCGCGTCGTGAGAAGCTCGAAGCCTTACCATTCTCGGCGATCTTGAAGGCGCGGGCGTTCTCCTTCCACTGCAGGCAGATGAGAGTCTTCAGCCTACTTGTATGTTGCGTCAGGGGGAAGCAGAGACTCACAGTGTAGAACTGATCGCAAGGTCCGTCGCAAGGAATCAGGCTGCAGATGCGGCATCGTCAGCCCTGTCGCATTGTCTCTGTACCGGACGGATACGCACTAGTCAAGCTCAGGGCCCTGCAAGCCAATGGGTCAACAGGCAGTCTTGTAAGGTCAAGAGTGCTTGATAACGCACCTCGTAATGGCCTAGTTTATGAGGTGATTGAGTAACGGTCAGTATTTGCCAGGAGCGGTCGTCTGAATGTGGGCGCTTACCCCAGCGCTCGTGGTCGTCGCCGCTGGGACCGCGGTCGCCCTTCCAGTGCAGGCTGTTTCAGAGAATAGGGAAGAGTCAGTGTCATCCGTGGACAGCATGCCCGATGAGGAAGGGCAGAAGACTTACGTGACGCTGTCACCTGCGTTGATGTCGACCGTTACCTCAACCGGGTTCTTGCCGTTCTGTTCGAACCGATTCAGCGACAGCTTCAATGAAAATCAGAGACCCATTTTGGACTCACGTAGCCACACCCAATAGAGCTGCATTAATGTAAGGCAGTCAGCGGGTAGTCAAGGACTGCAATGTTTTCGTGCGTACTCCGAGTTGACGTCGTTCTGCGCAAGACGTTCAGTACGAGCAGAACAACGTGGAAGTAAAACATGAAGCTCACAGGGTAGACGTATGCAAGGTCCGCAGGCATGGGACGAACAGGCGACCCATCCCGGGGCGTGCCACCCTGGAGCAGACGACCGTCGTTCAGCGCAGTCGCCCAAAGCTTCGCGAAAGAGAAGCACGCACGTTCGAACCAGGGTACCATTGCGAGCCGATGTAAAGCTTTCGAACCAGCGCCATCAGCCCTGACTTACGAAACCCTCGCAGAAGACGCGTGACCTACCTCGTCAACATAGCCGTGTGCCACGACGGTGCTGGCCGCCGACACGGCGACGAGAGCGGAAGCTAAAGCGTGCATGTGGGTGATTCAGAAGAGAGCGTGAAGTGGTGTAGGGAGCGTGGGAAAGCAAGAGATTGTCGGTGTAGGAACGGGTCAGAAACCTGCGGGCACGAGGCATGGCGATGGATGAGTTGGAAGTAGTCAATAGGCGCGCAGCAGGGCGAGGTACTGGACGCGGACTGGCGTTGGCGGCGAGGCTAACTCGGGAGACGAGGACGTACGGTGAGCGATTACGGCCAACCACTGGTCTCGCAAGCTCTGAGGAATCGAACTGAAGGAAGGATGTGGTGAGAGCGCAAGGACGAAGGGCCGGCCCAGCTTAAGGCTAGGGTGCGTCGCTGCGGGTGGAGAGACGCGTTTCGCTCTAGGAAGTAGTGCAAGCATCAGGGCAAATAGGTATACTACCACATATCCACACCGCAGAATCGAGATGTGATTGTACATGATGTGAGTTCTGGGGCGTTATTGTCGTTGTAAATGCCGTCTCAGTCGGTCGGTAAATAAGAGCAGTCCAAGAGGGTCAAGACGACGTCCCCGAGAAGTATATGCTCGGCTGCTCGCCGCTGGGCTGTCCGCGCGTGCCCGCCGACTTGATCTCATTGGCAGAGAGGCACTGAGACTCACAGTGCCATCAATACCCCTTTTTGTACCGCCATACCTTTAGCTGTAAGTCACAGCTCAGAATTCCTGATGCCCCCAGCCGAGGCAAGGTCATACCGCAAAGATTCCTCCGAGTCTGCAGTGTGCTACGGTACCTGTGAAAAGCTTGCTTGATCTCCCTCCGAAGACCGGTGGATATTCAGCATGGTAGAATAATCCCCAGAACATCAACATCTCTTCAAACGCCCAGAAGCTCATTCTCTTTGAAGACGCCTTGAGCAGCGAAGCAGGAGACCACGGACACGAACTGGCCCCTGCTTCTATCTTTTACTCTCACAGAATGTACCGTAAGGTTGAATAATACTGATTGGAAACCAAAACGTGGACACATAACCTTATTGAGATGTCTGACCCGTTGACGGCGCTCAAGCTTCACCGGAACTATCCATCGTCCTCGGCAGTCATTGACGAGAACGATGGCAAAGTGCCTACGCACTACGCTCATATTCGAAACCATGTCATTTGGGTCAGTTTAATCCTGTATTTTGAAGTATTAACCCTTGTACCCGGGTGAGGAGCCATGGCGTTCGCATCTGTTCGCACGCGTTGCCATTGTTCCCTGTCTGATACTTCATGGCGGCGGCAGCGGCCACACACAACCGTTAACGGTTCGTCTGTAGCCGTTTGATCCCCTCCAATGTCCACACTATGGTCAGGGGGAACGCAGGATGACATGAAGACGCAAATTCGTGCGGTTACTGCCCCCAACTGCTCATCTTGCGTTTCGCCTTTCCCGTTCCTTCCCAACCTTCTGCAACCCAGACTCACAGACAAAACTCTGAATGGTCATTCTTACACAGCAGCCGCCCTCTCTTTCCCATCAATGTCAGACACTCGCACCTCACCCGCCTCCTCGCACTCTCCATCGCCTCGCCTCACGACGACGACTTTCGACTTTCTTGGAGGACGACGCACACGACTTGCGCTTCGCCCCCGACAACCGCTACCTGCGCACCTTGCACCAGGCACTCACTGCAACAGCAACGACGCTGCCCAAAGGCCCCCGCGTGATCATTTTCGGATGAATTGCGTAAACGAGAATCGAGTGTTACGTATCAGATAGATGTAAGTGTAATCGTGCGAAGAATCTGCGTGTATGTGAAAACGAGCGAACGAGCGAGCCAGTGGGGATTAAGATGGCGGTGCTAAGTAGGCGTTAAGTATGAACGGTGCGATGGAATGAGAGATATTAACGGATGAGGAGGTTGCGAGTCGGTGATGGATTACGAAGAGCGGAAGTGGAACGAAGGAGGTCGTTTAGATAAGCCGTCCAGAGCGAGCGTCCAGTGCCTTCCCCTCCCCTCTTACTTCCCCCCCTCCTTCCTGCTCCTCCACTCCCGCATCTCCCTCTGCGCCTCCGCCTCCGTCTCCCTCTCCTCCCTCTCCAGCCTCTCCTTCTCCCCCTCCTCGCCATCACCCAGCTCCTCAAACCGCCCACTCTCCACCGCCTCCCTTATGGGGTTGTCCACCTTGACGACCCCCGTCCTATTCAGCCGATCGAAGAGGAAAAACAGCTTTTCGGCTTCCGCCTCTTTCTCTGCTTCGCTTAGGTCCGCGAGCGGGTCGGACGAGGGGGCGGAGTCGAAGGTGCCCGTGATGGGGTTGATTGGGCGGTCGGAGGTGGAGGTGGAGGTGGAGGGGTGTTGGGAGGAGGGCGCGGCGAGGAGGCCTTTGGAGAAGAGGAAGCCGGCGGCATTGCCGTAGCCGATTGTTTCGGTGAGGACGCGGGCTGGAGGAGGGGAGGGACGAGTGGGAAGACAGAGGTGAAATGGAGGGACGCGGAAAGGAAAGAGGACGGAGGGGGGAAGGGGAGAAGGGAGAAGGGAGGAGAGAAGAGGGGGCAAGCGGGGAACGGGGAGAGTGGAGAAAAGAGTCAGATCGAGGCCTGATGAAGATGTGGGGTGGAGACTGAAAGACGCACCATCGCTATCGCATACCGCAAACAGCAGCTCGCCCACCGCGGTCTTCGTGGACGGGAAGAGGCTGCTCGAGAGTAAGCGTGCAAGGCGGCCGGTGAGGTCCGCGCGCTTCTCCATCGCTATCGTTCGGTCGCTGTTCCCCACCCCTACTGCGTTAGCATCCTTACCACTATAAATGGGAACGATCCAACGCACACATCAACCAGCCCCAACGCCTCCTTCACTACCTTCCGTGCGCCCTCGTCCTCGGCAATCAAGTTCCTGAGCACCAGCACCAAGGGCGGGCACGTCTCCTCGACGTCCACTCCCGTGCTCGCCGCGCGGCGCTTCACCTCCGCGCGATCCACCTCCTCCGCGCCGGGCCAGAACCTCCCGGTAACATCATCAACAAGCGCGAGGAGCCTGCGCGCTACGATATGCGGGGGCGCGCGGGTGGGCGAGGAGGGGCGGGAGGACGAGAAACAGGATGACGAGCACGGTGACGACAATGAGAAGAAGGGGCGTGGCAAGAATGA